>CAUYQU010002714.1:0-98135 GCA_963574635.1 Cheracebus regulus | reverse complement strand
GCCGGGCGCGGTGGCTCACGCCTGTAATCCTAGCACTTTGGGAGGCCGAGGTGGGTGGATCACCTGAGGTCAGAAGTTCATGACTCGCCTGGCCATCATGGTGAAACCCCATCTTTAAAAAAAAAATAAATAAATAAATAAAATAAAGAAGGAACAATATTGTGCTCTTTAATTCAAATTTACTTTTTAGAGAAGTCATTCTTAATATGAAAAGTTTCTGTTTCTGGAATCCACTGAAAGTCATTTTTCCCCTTAGTTTCAGCGTCTCTGTCTTGTTTGGAGGGGTGACTGTAGAGTGCAAGGGGTGATTCATGGAGTTAAAGTCAAACGAGGAAGTGATTTCCAGGTTCGGATGTTATAAGGATAGTGTGAACCATAGAAGTTCACATAGACTTCATTAGCGAGGAAAGAGCATTGCTCTATAGCTTCTTTTCTCTTTCCGGAACTCAAAAACAATGCTAATTCAGATGTCTCTGAAGTATAAAAAAAAAAGGAGAAAAAAAGAAAAAGAAAAAGAAACCACCTTCCCACATTTCAGGTCCCATGTCCTGGCCAAGGGGCCACCCCTGCAGGCAATACCAGTCCAGGGACTGAGCTACAGATACATTTGAAGCTGTTTTGTTCAATACGAAAGCTCCATGCCCCTTCCCCTATACCTCACCCTAGCCACCACCTCATTTATCTCCTGATCTGTGATTCCAGAATTCATTGAATTTCCCACCCACTGCTGCCTAAAAACTTCTGCCACCGTGTTCTTCCCTGAACCTCTTGGACGCTGAAGCTTACTTACCCAGTCCAGATAAGTCTGGAGTTAGATCTGGCCTTTGAACAGGGAAACCTCTTGTCTTGGATTCAATCCAACGTCACAGTTCTTCAGCTTCCTTTGTCTTTCTGGATATTGGCTTTTCTTAGAGAGTACAAGCTTGTTGTGTTTTAGAATTTCCCTCATGAGTTTGTCTGATTTTGTCTTATGATGCAATTTAAATTATGCATTTTGGGCAAGACTACTTCAACTGTAATGTAGCATCTTTTCTAATGCATCACCTCAGGCAGCATCTGATATTATTAATATCATTTACCAAGAATTCATATTTTTGGTCATGTTAATTTTGACCCCTTGGTTAAACAATGTATATAATCATAAAATGTAACAATATAATGTAACTATAATATAAATATAAACATGTAACAATGTAATATAAAGACAGAATAAGCTGGGTGCCATGGCCCACACCTGCAATCACAACATTTGGGAGCCAAGGTGGGATAACTGAGCCCAGGAGTTTGAGACCAGCCTGGGCAACATGACAAAACCCCATCTCCACAAAAAAATTATAAAATAAAAACATTAGCCAGGCATGGTGGCACATGCCTGGAGTCCCAGCTACTCGGGAGGCTGAGGCAGGAGGATTACTTGAACCCAGGAATCTGAGACTGCAGTGAGCCATGATCACACCACTGCACTCCAGCCTGGGCTACAGAGCGAGACCCTATCTTGGAAAACAATAAAAATAAATAAAGTGTATGATTTGATACATTTGGTCTTGGTAAACCCATAGAACCATCATCACCACAATCAAAAACATGAACATCTCTGTCACCTCTAAAAGTTTTCTCAACCCTTGGCCACCCTCTTCTCTGACTTCTTTCCTGCCACCATTCCCGGGCAATCCCTGATCTGTTCTGGATCACTATTGATTAATTTGCATTTTCAAGACTTTTATGTAATGGAATCACATGGTATGTACTCTTTTGGCCTGGCTTATTTCACTCAACATAATGACTTTGGGATTCATCCATGTTGTGGCATATATCAATAGTTCATTCCTTTATATTGTTGCATAGTAGCCCACTGTGTGGATATATTAGGTTGGTGTATAAGTCATCGTGTTTTTTGCCATTAAAAGTAATGGAAAAACCATGATGACTTTTGCACCAACCTAATACTACAGTTTATATATCCATTCAGCCTTAATGGACATTTAGGTTGTTTCTAGCTTGGGGCTATTACAAATAAGGCTGTTTATGAATACTCCTGTACAAGGAATGTATTTGTATGGACATCTGCTTTCTCTTCTAGTGAGTAAATACCTAGGAGTGGAGCTCTTATGAATATTCCTGTATAAATCTTTGTACAGACATCTGCTTTCTCTTTTAGTGAGTAAACACCTAGGAGCAGAGTAGCTGAATCATCCCCTACCATATGATAAGTGCATGTTTACCTTTTTAGGAAACTGCCAAGCTGTTTTCCAAAGTGGTTCTATCATTTCGTATTTCCACTAGCAGGGTGGGAATTCTAGTTCCTGTGCATCTTTGCCAACATTGGCTATGGTCAGGTTTTTAAATTTTGGCCATTCTAATGTGGTTTTAGTTTGCATTTCTCTAGTGGCTAATGATGGTGAATATCTTTTCATGTGCTTATTCATTGTTCTTTTTTTTCTAGCACAAAATCTTTCTTTTTTAATCTTCTTTCTCTCTCTGTTTCTCTTTCCTTTCCTTTCCTTTCCATTCCTTTCTTTTCCTTTCTCTCTTTCTCTCTTTCTGACAGGGTCTCAAAATACCCAGGTAATTTTCAGTTTTATTTGTAGAGATGGGGTCACGCTATGTTGCCCAGGCTGGTCTTGAACTCATGGGCTCAAGAGATCCTCCCACCTCAGCCTCTGAAAGTGCTGGAATTATAGGTGCAAGACATCACTCCTGGCCAATTTGTACACTTTAAATACATGCAGTGTATTCTATGTTCCTTATACTTCAATAAAGCTATATATATATATATATATATATATATATATATTTTAAATCTTGATCTACATAAAAGGAGACCGTTTAAAGTTTAAAATTGATGGGTCAGGAAATAACAATATAAGCATGGTATTTAGAAATATGAAGCTAAGTACCAGAACTGCCAAAAAAAAAAAAAAATTTAGGAGTAGTTGCCTTTGGTAGCCAGAACTGGGGCAAGTGGGTAGGCAGTGGCGGGGAGCAGACAAGAGGCTAATGTTTTTCATTATGTGCCTTTCAGTTGTGTTTCACTTTTAAACAATGTGCAGGTATTGCTTGCTTTTCATAAATAATTGAAAAGAACATTTTAAATAAGAATTATCTAATTAGGTAATTGAAAATCACTCTGGGTGGCATTTTGGTGAATAGATGGTGAAGAAAGGCATCAGGAAACAAGGGGGCCCAGTTCAGAGACTTCTGCAATAATTTTGGTGAGAAGCATGAACCTAGAGGGATCTGAATGTAATCTCTCCTTGTGTGACACCTGATGTGTGTGACGACCACTCACTCTCTCTCAGTCCCAATCCCAACTCTCTCCCTGCAAGTCCCCACCTCCTACCCTCAGCAGCCATCAAGCTTCCCATTCTGAGGCACAGCATCGGCAAGAATCTTGAGGTGGCCTGTGGTGTGGGCACTTGGCCAAGGAACATTCTAAGACTGGGGGACAAGGCCCCAGGGCAGGGCTGGGGGCTCTTGGGATGTGGTTAGGTAGTTCCATCACTGCTAGAACCCTAGCCTAAGTTCCTTCTTTAAACAAACACATATAGGCCTACTACTTTACCTGCTTCAGGGAGGGCCAATGCCTGGACTTTAATTTCTGAACCCTGATGACAGAAGCCGGTGCCTTGTGGTCATTTTCACAGAATTGTTGCCAGTTACCCATAGTCTGTTCATCTAGTTCTTCCCTTCCTTTGAATGCCTGCATTCCTTTCTTGCCTGTTGACATTGGCTGTGGCAATGGAATTTTCCAGTTTCATAGAAACCATCACAGTTTTAAGGGTATGGCTGCTCTGTAAACTCGTTGTTTCTATTACAGCCTGAGCCTTGGAGCTCTTGATGAAACAAATATTTTATGACATGTAGGGTTTGTCGCTAAGCAGACATCACTGGTCAAAGCACCGATTACCAGGCACCAGTTAGCTAGAAAAGCGCTGTACACTTTATTGATTTGTCCTGTTCTAATTTTTGTTGCTCAGTTTGTAAATAACTATAAGCAACTCAGAGCAGTAGAAGTGGACACATGGGGCTTGAGGTAAATAGTAGGGCAAGATGACTCTTTAAGGCAGTGAAACATTATTAAGTGAAAAAGCAGGTTACAAATTGCTAAGTATAGGATGACCCAATTTTTCCAAATGTGTGTGTGTGTGTGTACACAAAGTTAAGAACGTTAAACAGTGATTCTCTTAGATTGAGGGATTTGTGGAAGATTTGTACTTTCTTAATTTTTGCTTGCCTGGTTTTTCCAGTTTTTTTTCAAACATGTGTTGCTTTGCAATAATAAGAAAAACAAGTTATTTAAAAACATAAAAACAGCAAGATCTTGGGCAAACATCATGTGTTTTGTCTGAATTCCACATACCCCTTCATGAAGAGCCAAGACTGGTCTGACTAGTGGGGGACCCAAATTGCTGGGGGCAAGAGAGTGGGAGCTTCTCACAGGTGGCGGTAGGGGACATCCAAACTGAGGAGTCAGCAGACTCATGCCCCTTACAAGAAACAACTCCAAAGTCATCAGATGGTGGTCCAGAAAGTTGCTACAGCAGACAAGACAAAGGCATGTATTAAAGCTGCACTCAGAAATCCAGGGACACTTATTTATGCATCCACTGAGCACGGCCAGCACTGAGAAACAGGGAGATGGCAACAAGGCAGCCGGGGAGGGGCCCTAGTGGGACCTGGGGTGCAAGGCTTATTGGCAGGGCTTGGGACACTCGTCAGTCAGCGTGGCTTCATGATCTCTGTCTTGGTTCATTAGGACTGCTACAATAGGATACTATAAACCAGGCCAGGTGTGGTGGCTCACGTCTGTAATCCCAGGATTTTGGGACGCCAAGGTGGGCGGATCACTTGAGCCCAGGAGTTGGAGACCAGCCTGGGCAACACGGTGAAACTCCCATCTCTACAAAAAACACAAAAATTAGCCAGGCGTGGTGGTGGTTCCTGTGGTCCCAGCTACTTGGGAGGCTGAGGCTGAAGGATTGTTTGAGCCCAGGACGGGGAGGCTGCAGCGAACTGAGATCGTACCACTGCACTGCAGCCTGTGTAACTAAGCAAAATCCTGTCTCAAAAAATTTTTCAAAACGTCAGGCATGGTGGCTCATGCCTGTAATCTCAGCACTTTAAGAGGCCAAAGCAGGCAGATCTCCTGAGATCAGGAGTTCATGATCAGCCTGGCCAATGTGGCAAAACCCTGTCTCTACTAAAATTACAAAAAATTAGCCAGGTGTGGTGGTGCGTGCCTGTAATCCTAGCTACTCAGGAGGCTGAGGCAGGAGAATGGCTTGAATTTGGGAGGCAAAGGTCTCGAAAATTTTTTTTAAAAAGAATATCATAAACTGGGTGGCTTACAAACAACAAAAGTATATTGCTCATCGTTCTAGTGGCTGAGAAGTCCAAGATCAAGGTGCTGGCAGATTCAGTGTCTGGTGACGACCTGCTTCCTGGTTCATGGATGGTGCCTTCTGCTGTGTCCTCATATGATGGAAGGGGAGAGGGCGCTCTCTGGGGGCTTCTTTATAAGGGCATTAATACCCCCCAAAATCTCCACCTCCAAACACTATTGCATTGGGGATTAGGCTACCACATATGAATGGGGGGGCTGAGCACAGACATCTTAAAGCAATCCCAAAAAACAGTAATTACTCTTGGCTTGAACTAAGGGAACATGAACCACATGGCTACGGTGTGGGGTCTGCTTTCCACTCCGACCCTACAGTCAATTTCTGCATCAATTCACATTTCCAGATTTTATAAAAAAAAAACAACAACAACAACAGTTGGCTAGGATGGCTGTTATTTATTTTTAACAATTTCTCAGTATAATGTACACATATGCAAAGCACTTTAATATGTACTATCTTCACATAAAAGAGATATTATTATTCCCTTTTCACAAGAGAGTAAATTGAGGCTCAGGGAAAATATTTGCTGGTACAGTATTTACACAGTGATTGGGCCAGGGCTGGGAATATGGTTTCCTGGCCTTTAGTCCAGTACTCTTTCCACTATACTATCTCATGCTTATTTGTTCATTCATCCATTGATTCATCCAACATCAGTCCTACTTAGAGCCTGTCAGGGTTATTGCAGGTGTGCCCAGAAACTCAGAGGTGGGCCCCAATAATTACCCTACAGTATCTGACCTAAATCAATAATTCTCCATTTTGAATGCACTTACAATTGCCTGGGGAGCTTTTAAAAAATACCACTGCCCAGGCCCCATCCTAAACCAAATATCATTATAATCTCTGCTGTTTTGAAAGCTCCCCAGGTGATTCTAATGCATAGCTGAAGTTTAGAAGCATGGTTCTTAAGAATAAGCACAAAGTGTGACCATTTCAGCTACTCTCTGAACCAACTTTTCTAGTGGAACTGTTCTGGATGCTGGTCTTGAACTCCTGTTCTCAGAAGTTCCGTTTATCATCAGATGCTCGCTGAGGGGTGAAAACTGAGTGTCACAGACGTTGATTTAGTATTACGATAGGATGGTCCAGGATGGTGAGTGTTCTGGGCAGCAGCCAGAGGCCCCAAACTGTGCCTGGATATTAAACTAAAGAGAATTTGAGCTCTGTATAAGGATTTGCTTAGCTTTCCATTGCTGTTTCTAGTTTCTATTTTCTGAATTTTTATATGTAAATGAGGGTAGAGGAGCAGAAAAGAGAACTGAGAAGAACTAGACAGGGCTTAAAGAGGATCTCATCCAAATTCATGCTACAACTAGCTAGGAAATTGAATCTCAGAGAGGGGAAATAACTTGAAATAATTAGTGAACGATGCTAAACAGGAGATGATTTAGTGCCAAAATGTGGCTGCAGGCCACAACTGCTTACTCTCTCAGTGCTTTTGAGAACTAATGGCTCTCCACGGGTCATAGTGCATAAGCACTTTCTTTCTAGGTTGATTGACAATCACATTTTCATCTCCCCTAAAGCATTTAGCTGAAACAAATTCATAAGGCAAATTAGATAAAGATGAACAGGAGAAGGAAGAAGGAAAAAGGCAACTCTCATTTGTTAAGCATCTACTACATGTACTAGCACCTCACCACAGCGCCACAAGGCGGGAAATATTTATTATTCTCATTTTGCAGATAAGAAAACTGAGGCTCAGGGCAGTCAAACTAGTTTGCCTCAAATATAGAGTTGGTACGTGGCAGTGGAACTGGGTTACATCTGGCTGTTTTTACTATGCTTAGCATTTATGAAACTATGACTATAAATCTTAAATTCACTTCTTATTGGTAGTTTGCCTACAGGTTGATGAACTGGATGGTGTTTTATGGTGACAAACTGAGGATTGAGATATCTACTATTCTCTCCCCTCTTGTTTTTGTTTTTTGTTTTTGCTTCAGTTATTTATTCCTATTTCCCTAAGTTGATTGATGTGACCAACATAAGCTGCATGTGATCATGAAGCATCTATGACTTTGGTGGAACAGACGAATAGAGAGGTTAAGACAGGAAGAGAATCCAAGGTGAACTTGAATCAGAGCCTAAGGCAGCCCATTCAAGATAGGGAAGCCATGGTATGTAGTATCCTGGGAAGAATTCCAGTGGAAACTGGAAATGAGGACTCTTTTTTCAAGCTATTTTCAATTTATCCAGGAATAGAAGATATTGTTTTCTAAACACATGAACACATTGATGACAAAAGATAAAAACACGTAAATGACATTGTCTTCTTTTAAGGAAATCCTGGAAACAGATGGGTTTCTTGACTAGCCAGGAGTACTGTTTTGTTTCATTTCACCACTATGACCCAAGCATGGCACATCAGTCAAAAGAGCTTTGTGACCTTGGATACAACAATCATTTTTCATATCATTGTTTCTAACTATGGGGCAGCTACCACGTGCTTACCTCCTCTTACTTGTTCCTGGAAACTGTCTCTCATCATGAGGCAACAAAATGAACCAGCCTAGATTTCTGCGAATAATGCATGTATCTCTGATCCTGGGTGTTGCTTTGCATTTTATAGCCTGGGACATTTATAACTGAGAATACCTGAAGGTAAGGCCTATTTGCTACTCTGTTGGCTTCATATGGTATTTTTTTTGGATGCCTTTCTCTTCTTTTTTTTTAGAATCATTTTCAGGTTCTGTAAAACAGAATACATTCCAGGATACTTAGACTGGCTAGTCGGTAGGTCTACAAGGGTAAAGGAAAGGAAATATCATATATTGAGCATGTAGTATGTACCCCCATTCCTCAGGAGCAAGCATTACCATCTCAATTATAAAAAAGAGAGAATAAAGAAGTGAGGCACTATCAGAGGCATGGGCTTTGGCATGACATTGACTCATCTGAGTGTGCATCTTGGCTACACCCACCACCTAGTTCTGCAGACTTGGTCAAGATTTCTGAGCCTCATTTTTTGTTTTTGTTTTGTTTTCTCATTTAGTTTTATCTTAACAGCTTTATCAAGGTATAATTGACATGCAGCACATTGTACATATTTAAAGGTCTGTGTTAGTTTGTTCTCATGCTGCTAATAAAGACATACCTAAGACTGGGTAATTTATAAAGGAAAGAGGTTTAATTGACTCACAGTTTTGCATAGCTGGGAAGGCTCAGGAAACTCACAATCATGGTGGAAGGGGAAGCAAACAAATCCTTCTTCACATGGTGCCAGGAAGGAGAATGAGAGCAAAGTCGGTGGGGGAAGTCCCTTATAAAACCATCAGATCTGTTGAGAACTCGTTCACTAGCACAGAAACAAAATGAGGGTAACTGCCTCTGTGATTAAGTTACCTCCTACTGGATTCCTCTCAGGACACATGGAAATCATGGGAACTATTAATACGATTCAAGATGAGATTTGGGTGGGGACACCACCAAAGCATATCAAGGTACAATTTAAGTTTTGACATATGTGTAAACCCATGAAACCATCATCCAGTAAAGATAACCCTAACCTTCTCCCTAAAAGTGTTCTACTGCTCCTTTGTAGCCCCTCCCTTCTCCTCCTTCCTACCCTGTTCCCTGGCAACCATAGGACTGCTTTTGATCCATATGTGGTAGGCAGTAATAATGGCCCCCTCCAAAGATGTCCATGTCCTAATCTTCTAAATCTGTGACTATGTTACCTTACATGGAAAAAGGGACTTTGTAGATGATAGTTTCCTGGGTTAGTCTAGGCCCAACCTTATAAAGGAAAGAGAGGCAGAAGAGCCGAATTAGTGAAGGATCAGTGATGATGGAGGCAGTTTTCAGTGCGAGATCTGAAGATGTGACACAGCTGACGTTGAAGGTGGAGGAAGGAGCCACAAGGCAAGGAACTCTGGTGGCCTCTAGAAGCTGAGAAAGGCAAGGAAATGGAATAACCCCTAGAATCTTCAGAAGGAATGCAGCCCTGCAGACACTTTGATTTTAGCCCCATGATTCCCAGTATGGGAGTATGAAGAATAGCTCTCAAAAATACCCAGGTTCTAATTCCTGGAACCTATGAATGTTACCATATATGGCCAAAGGAACTGTGCAATTATGATTAAGGACTTTGAGATGGGGAGATTATCCTGGATTATCTGGTGGGCCGTAAATGTAATCACCAATGTCCTTCTAAGAGAGCGGCAGAGAGAGATTTTACTATGGAAGAGGAGAAGGTGAAGTGATGTTGGAAACAGACTGGAGAGACGTGCTTTACAGATGCAGGAACGGTCATAAAACATGTAGCACAGACACTAGCAGCTGAAAAAGGAAAGAAAATGGCTTCTCCCCCTAGAATCTCCGGAAGGGACCAATGCTGCCAACACCTTGAAGTCACTCAATAAAATTGATTTTGGACTTCTGACCTCTAGACCTAGAAGATGACGAATTTTCTTTTGTTTTGAGTCACTAAATTTACGGTAATTTGTTATAGTAGCAACAGGAAAATAATACATTGGGCCTTGGTTTTACATCTATAGAATGAGGATAATACATTATTTCTGGGGTCATAGTAAAATTAAATAACTTAGTTTACAGCATATGGAGTTATTTTCCTACAGTCCCCCTTATTCCTTTCTCCTTAACCCTGAAAGAATGTGGTTTTTGGCATAACTTAAGTTATACTTCTAGAAGTGGTGAATATTAGCAGGGAAAGATTTGTTGGTGCTGTAGAAGCTCTGGTGTGAAGACTATGGGATATATGAGCCCACTCTAGGGAAGGATTGTATTATACAATAAATTGTAGGCCAGGACCAAGAACTCCACAGAGCTGGTTCTTCGGTAGAGAGGGCAAATGGTTAGAAATACACCAGGAAAAGAAGGAGTTTGTTTTTTAAATGTTTTCTTATTATTCAGATATGGTGCGGCCAAGAGACAGGGAGATAACTTCCATTGAAAAGATAGTTTGTTACAGTCAAGAGAACAGCACAGGTCACTCGACGTGGGCCCACAGTGGGGAGCACCAAGATTGGTCAGAACGCTCAAGTAGGCCAAGTGCAGTGGCTCACACCTGTAATACCAGTGCTTCTGGAAGCCAAGGCAAGAAGGATCACTTGAGTCCAGGAGTTTGAGACAAAGCTGGGCAACATAGCGAGACTTCATATCTAAAAATATAAAAATAAAAAATAAGTAAAAAATGCACATAAAGCAGGAGGGTCATGGGAAAGGCCTTTATTGTGGTTTCCATGGGAAGGAAGGGGCAAGTCAGGGTATGTAGGCTTAGGATAGGCTATTAGAATTTCAACAGACTCTGGGGTATAGAAGCTATCCCAAGTTGCCCAGCACATGGTTCTGGGGTGATTAGGACAGAGGAATATTGGCCTGGAGTGTAAGAACCAGATAGAGAAAGTGGGGGTTGTGTGTCTGGATTAGTTGGTTTGCTTATGAAAGGCACACTCCTGGGAAAGTTTTGTGAGATCTCAAGCACTTAGCTAACCCCAGGACAGGCAGTTCTTCAGTGAGGCCTCAGATGACAAAGCATCAAGAACACAGAAATAAGAAAATACAGTCAGTATAGGTGTCTGGATGATCATCTCACAGTGCTTATGTGGTCATCAGAGATGATTCAATGAGAGTCGAATATAGATGTTGAAGAGATTGGAATTGGGCCTTAAAGGTCGTTACTATTTAGAGAAACAACAGAGAAAAGGTAACGAACATTTCTTTTTGTTTGTTTTTGAGAAGGAGTCTCACCCTGTTGCCTAGGCTGCAGTGTGGTGGCATGATCTCAGCTCACTGCAACCTCCGCCTCCCAGGTTCAAGCAAGTCTCTTGCCTCAGTCTCCTGAGTAGCTGGGATTACAGGCATGCACCACCACACTCAGCTAAGTTTGGTATTTTTAATAGAGATGGGATTTCACCATGTTAGCCAGACTGGTCTCAAACTCCTGGCCTCAGGTGATCTCCCTGTCTCAGCCTCTCAAAGTGTTGGGATTACAGGCATGAGCCACTGCACTTCACCCATTGTTTCTTGCCTTTGGATATGACTGTGATGTCTGGGGTTATGGCAACCACCTTGTGGCCATAAGGCAATAAACATCAAAATGTAAGGCCAATATGCTAAGGAAGGCAGAGGAGAAGGAGAGAAAGAACCTGAGTTGGCTGAGTGCTGTGGTTCATGCCTGTAATCTCAAATACTCAGGAGGCTGAGGCAAGAGGATTGCTTGGGGCTGGAGTTCAAGACCAGTCTGGGCAACAAAGCAATACCTGTCTCTAAGAAGTTAAAAAAGCTTAGCCAGGAGGATCTCTGGGCCCAGGCTGCAGTGAGCTACGATGAGATCATGCCACTGGATGTCATTTTTAAGTTAGAGTTAATTCTGAGACTACCTATCTCTACACTTTAAGTAACATAATTAAATGTAATTAAGAGTAAATGTTCTTGTGGTTTAAGCCACAGTTAGTTGAGTTTGTGATAACTTACAGAGAAAGGCATTCCTTTCTGATACAGAGGGTTTGTATTGAGTAGCAGCAATAGTATAACATTTTTTTTTCTATGTTGGATGAGTGTCTCATCACCAGGGTTCTAAATGCACTTCTGGTAGTTGTATCTTTTTAGTCTAAGTGAAATTTTGGTCCATTAATATATCAGTTAGGTTTTCAAAAGAAACAAGTGACACACTTGGCACAGAAGGGATGATTAAAGAGAGTTGAAGGCCAACTACAAAGGTACAATCAGGGTTAAGAGAAATCACAGAAGGCAATGAAGCACCCTGAGACTAGATACAGTAAGTTAGGCCGTCATACAGTGGTCCTTGCCTGAAGGGACAAGGCAGGGAGTGGGTCCCAGAACCCAGTGAGAACTGGGCTCTAGACAAGGAGCTTTGGCCTTAGGTGAAGTGTAAAGCCACTGCTGCCCTACAGCCCCACAGGGAGGGAGCCGGCAGAATGCAGCCTTGACTCTTTCTCAGCCCACCCTCCAGAGTCCAGCCAGGGCCTCCCATTGGCTGAACCCTGCCAGAAGCAAAAGACCAGGCAGTCAGGAGAGGCAAGCAGGATAAGTCAGCATAAAGACGGGGGTGGGGAATGGGGAAGGGGAGAGACGGAGCAATAAGAGAATAATCAGAACTATTAATAATTAAACTCCACGATTGTTTTGTGTTCATGTAAATTTGTCACTACTTCTAAGCCATTTGATATAGCACCAAAACTCCTCAGCTACCAAAGACGTGGCTTACTCCATCTCTCAAGAAATCAAAACCTTTCATTTCAAATGCCTTTTGAATTTCAGAATCTCAATGGATGATTGATGATATTAGGTAATGGTAAGTCTCATTCATAGAAATTTTTGCTAACAGAGAGACTGTAGGCTATAATAAATGGGCCACTCTGGGCCTCCACTTAAGTATCTGTGGCCTCTGCTGGCACTGGGCTGTATGTTCCTTGCATTCGTTACCTTGGGAGACACTTGTTTCAATTTTTTTGGCAGTGATGTACTTGGCTCTTTTCTGAGGTCTGTTATTGAGCACATATTTTCCCTTATTACTCTCACATTTTGAAGAGGAGGCAGCAATTTCATGGGCATAGAGAGTACCCCAATAATGACAAAAGCACAATAAGAACTAGGACTTGAGAATTCCTTGTGTGTCATACTGTGTCCCTGAGCATTACAGAGAGTGCTCTGTTAAATGTGACTATTAAGTCAATGACTCATGAGGTTGAGTAATTCATCAGCTGTGATACTCTGCTGTTAGGGTCAGGAAGGATTCAGAAACTTGGGGGGAATCACCCTTCGGGACAGTAGAGCACAGATTAACATCACTTTTTAAGTGTGTAGACACCTCAGAGAAGCTTTTAGTTTTTCCCTCCTCAAAATTCAAAAGGTAATACATATACCTGTTTAAAATTCCAACTGTACAAAAAGGAATACAGTGATATGTCAGTTTACTGGGGTGTAATTTCACTTCCCAGAAGTAACTAAAGCAATGGTTTCTTCTGCAGCCTTTGCAGAGACTCAAGGCACATACGAGCTATATGTATTCTTTATAAAAGCTAACACTGACTTAGCATTTATGACGTATTTGCAGTGGGTGCTATTGGACCCTTCCCAGATGGACCACCCATGCCCCTGCTGCTGTGAGCTTTGGCTGTTAATGACTAGTAGTGTAACCCTAGGGTCCCCAGGTTTTGGAATATGCACTGTGAAAAAGTACCCACCTGTAACTGTTGCACCTTGAGTTCTTGCTCTTTCAAAAAGTTCTGCAGTCCTAGAAAAATAAAAACCAGTTGAATCCAGAGATGCCTGAGTTAGAGGTGAACTTTGGTCAATTCTCCTCATTACCATACTAAAAACCCCGCCCAGGAAGGAACTTACTGGCCATTTTCTTTTTTTTTTTTTTAAATTTTTATTTTTTTTTATTTAAGACGGGGTTTCACCATGTTGGTCAGGCTGGTCTTGAACTCCCAACCTCAGGTGATCCGCCTGCCTTGGCCTCCAAAGTGCCTGGATTACAGGCATGAGCCACCGCGTCTGGCCTTACTGGCCATTTTCTATACATGTAACATATGTAGAAGTATGATTCTCACCTGCACCTGTGCTGTCTTTACTTCATCTCTACATACTGACTCAGCTAACTAGTTCAGTAAAAGCCCTGCTTTCACCATTGTCCAGGAGGCACTGCTTTGGGAAACCATCCTGGTGTCCTTCTTACTTGTTGCAAGTAATAAAATCCCCTTGTTAAATCCTCCTTGGTTGTAGCCATTGAACTGTCACCTATCAAGCAATTGTACCCACCCGCTGTGTGGGTAACAATGGCTGTCCCCTCTCTCCAAAGGATTCCTCTCATCAAATGGGAGCTGCCAGGGCTGATGATGGAAGGTGCTATTAAAAAACAGAAACTCCTCGTAGCAATGAGGATGAAAGGATTCCAAAAAAGCAGAGACAACTGTGAGAAGCCATGGCAACCTCACTGCCACACTGGATAGCAAGGTAGAAGTGGCAGCCAGGGGTCCTGAACTGACTTATAGAGATAGCTAGTAGAACACAGCATTTCCAGGGATAAGATAAATGAGCAGCTAGAAAGAGTACTTCTTAATACAGACTCAGAAAAGATCAAGAAAGGGTGGAAGGCTTGGGTTAGGCATCACTCCAAAGAAGAATCATCACCTCTTGCCCAATATCAAGACTGGAACCTGTTCTCAGACCTAGAATTCATGGTCTGAAGGAGAGACTCGTGTCTATGAGGAAGGATCCAGAACACCATCACAAATATACATATAGATTTCTTCAGTCCTTCTTCAGAGTGATTTGTGATGATTTCTTTGGATAACCATAGATGGAGGAAAGAAGAATAACCTGATCTTTTGAAGGATGTTGGATTCAGGGTCCAAGTTGATAGGGATATCCAGGGGTCCTAAGTACCATCATGTTCCCCTCCCCTTTCACAATCTACTCCCCAGCTCCCCCTTCAACCCTGTGAGAGTAGGGGCATACTGGATTCAGATAGTAAATGAAGCCTTGATTTAAGTGTCTCTCAGTGTGTTCTGTTACAAACCTAGTGGTCATTTCCCTGGTTCCTAAACGTGTAATTGGAATAGACATACTTAGCAGTTCATAGAACCTCACACTGGTCCTTAACCTGTAGAGTAAGAGCTATTGTAGTAGGAAAGGTCAAGCAGAAGTTCCTGGAACTACCTCCACCCCCGTCTCCCCAACCAAGATAATAAACAAAAACAATATCCCATCCAGGGGAAAATAACATTCACATAGTACAGACAATGTTCCCTTTTTGCAGTCTTGCTCCAGGGCTATGTTCATTTTCCTGTTTTCCATCATAATTTACTCCAAAGGGACCTGGACCATATGGTGTCACACTGGTCTTCCACAATGTTAGTTGGATCTGTTGAGCAAGAAATACAACTACAGTCATGTGTCACCTAGCAATGGGGATACACTCAGAGAAATGCATTGTTATGCGATTTTTTGGTTGTATGAACACCATAGAGTGCCCTTACACAAACACAGATGGTGTAGCTTACTACACTCCCAGGCTATGTGGCATAACCTGAGCTACAAACTTATACAGCATGTTACTGTACTAAACACTCAAGGCAACTGAAACACAGTGTATTTCTGTATATATGCATATCTAAACATAGAAAAGGTACAGTAAAAATAGTTTTATAATCTTATTGGATCATCATAACATACGTGGTCCCTTACTGATCTAAATGTTTTTATGAAGTGTATGCCTGTACTGTACATTAGGAGTCCCCAGACCTTGGGCCACAGACCAGTACTGGTTGGTGGCCTGCTAGGAACAGAGCTGCACAGCAGGAAGTGAGCAGCCTGCAAGCCAGTGAAGCTTCATCTGTATTTACAGCCACTCCCCATTGCTTGCATTATCACCCAAGCTCCACCTCCTGTCTGATCAGTGGTGGCACTAGATTCTCATAGGAGTGTGAACCCCATTGTGAACTGCGCATGTGTGGGATCTTGGTTGTGTGCTCCTTATGAGAATCTAATGCCTGGTAATCTGTCACTGTCTTCCATCACCCCCAGGTGGGACTTTCTAGTTGCAGGAAAACAAGCTCAGGGCTCCCACTGATTATACATTAGCATGAATTACATAATTATTTCATTATATATTACAATGTAATAATAATAGAAATAAAGTACACAATAAATGTAATGCACTTGAATCTTCCCGAAACCATCCCCCTTCACCCTGTTCATGAAAAAACTGTCTTCCATGAAACCAGTTGCTGGTGCCAAAAAGGTTGGGGACACTTCTCTAGACACCTTGATGAAATACATACATTTCAGAGGTGAATAAACCCCACGAAAATTCAGGAGTTTACTACATTGGTGATATTTTAAAATAATTATTTTTAAAAATTTGGGGGATAGTTTTAGACTTAGGAGAGATGTAAAAAGAGTACAGAGATTTTCCATATATTCTTTACCCAGCTTCCCCTTATGTTAACATCTTGTATAAGCATAGAACATGTATCAAAACAAAGAATGATCCTGTACAATAGTATTATCTAAACTACACATTGTTTTGGATGCTGAAGTGGTCCAATGATCTAGGGTATGTCAGGGCATTTTCCCCAGAATGAAAAACATGTTACTACACTTTGCACCTCTACCAAAAAGAAAGTATTATGACACTTAGCAGATCTCTTAGAGTTTAGAAATCAGCATATGTTGCCCTTAGGAATACTGTTTCTACCCATTTAGCAGTTGATGTGGAAGGTGGCTAGTGATGAGTAGGTCAGATCAAGAAAGGGCTCAGGGCCAGGAGCTATGGTTCAAGCCTCTAATCCCAGAGCTTTGGGAGGCTGAGGTGGGTGGATAGCTTGCGCTCAGGAGTTCGAGATCAGCCTGGGCAACATGCTGAAAACCAGTCTCTACAAAAAACACAAAAATTAGCCGGGAATGGTGGCAGATGCCTGTAGTCCCAGCTACTCTGGAGACTGTGGTGGGAGGACTGCTTGAGCCCATGAGGCAGGGGTCGCAGTGAGCCATGATCATGCCACTGCACTCCAGCCTAGGTGACAGAATGAGACCCTATTCTCAAAAAAAAAAAAAAAAAAAAAAGGAAAAAGAAGGGGCTCCGCAGCACTGTCCTCTGTGGTTAGGGCAACCTTGCCTCTTGGGCTGTGTATCACCTGACACATCTCATGATGCTAGAGCTATATGCAGTGGAGCTGAAAAGGCTATGAGGAGCCTCTGGCAAGCCCCCAAAAAACCACAGTACAGCCCTTGAAGGTTCTGGAGCACAGCCAGGTCAACTCTTAACAACAACAACAAAGAATGTAGAGATCTTTTATTCCAGTAATCTTATTTTAAAGGTAAAAAGGAGGCCTAAGGTTATAGGCATAATTGGCAGAGTTGGCTTTTGTTCTGGTGTTTCTGCAGTCATTCTTCATTTTCTGATGCAATTTTAGCATATCTTAAATATTAACATGTTTTGGAACAAACTTAGAGAAATTATGAAGCTGATTTAGGCAAAGAGCACAGGAATCTTTGATTTACAGGGAATTTGGGGATATAATTTAGCTATATTGAAGCTATGCAGCCAAAATGTAGATGGTCACTATTATTAAACCATAAATTTTGTGAGGTCAGGAACTTTGTAATTTAAAAAATATTCCCTCTTCTGTGCCTTGTTGAATAATTGGATAAAACATATAGACATACACGAACGACTGAGGAGTGGCTGTGGGTGATGCGTAGCTATGTTTATTATTTTTAAGATTCTTACTGTATTTGTTGAAGGCCAAGTTGAGGAGGGCATTGCTTAAGGGAAATGAAAAGGTGTTTAACCACAGTCCCCAAGATTCAGGAGCTTACAATCTAGTAGGTTAGGGGACTGACACACCATGGTAGGTGATGGAGACCTTTTAAAGAGCAGTGTGATGAAATTGCTATGGGAACTGGGAGGAAACATTTTCTAGGACTTGGGAAACGCTACGCGTGCTGGAAAAACGTTGTGCCCCTGATCAGAGAACCTGGGTTCTAGAACTGCTTCTACCACTAATTTGTCCTGTTACTTCGTGCACCAAATTTAGGCTTGTAAATTAAACTCCCAGATTTCTGTTTTCCATTTTGCGGCTCTAGGGGTTGGAAGAACCATTAGGTTCCCTCGGACAAATGACCTCCGCTAATTTCCTATCTCGTTGTTTCTTACCCCTACACCCCACCGCTCCGTGGGTCACTCCACTCCAGAAGGCCAGAGAGGAAATTGGCAGGGCCTCTTTAAAGGAGCTCTCAAAGAACGGCACCCGGAGTATCCCGGGCTACGGAGCAGGGGCGGGGTGCCGGGGACCCGGGCTTCCCACGCAGCCGGGGACGCCGTTGCGTCACGGCGCCTGCAGCCAATTAGGACGCAGCTTTCCGGGACGCATTACTAGGGCGACCGCTGGACGCCTCCGCGCTACGGGTTGAATTAGCGGCGGGTTCCGCCCGGAGGTTGTGACCCTACCGGAGTCCCAGCTTGCTCACGCGGCCCCCTCGGCGTCGCGCGGCGTGCCCTGCTTGTCACAGGTGGGAGGCTGGAACTGTCATGTGGGGTTACGGCGCAAGGAAAATGGCGGCGGCCGGGGGATCTCAGAGGTGCAGGAAGGGGAGCTGCAGCCGGGGTTTTCCTCTTTAGCCGTGGGCCTCCCCCGAACTGCGGCCCCGGGTAACGGCCACTGGCCTGGGAGTTGGGGTCCCGGTGCAATGGTGCAGGTGGCGGTGGCGTCGCTGGCTCAGGTGGGAGGAAGCGCGGGGAAGCGACTCATGGAGGCTGGCGGAGGCGTAGGGTGCCCAGGGGCAGCACTAGCTGCGAGGACGAGGTAGCCGCGGGGCGAAGAGGGTCCCGTTGGTGTTTACGCTAGGAGCGTCCAAACCTTCCAGCCGCCACCTCGGCGGGTCTGGGAGCGCAACCTGAGCTTTGCCCCTGTTGAATCCCATGCGCTAAAACGTTTCAGGTGGCTACCACGTGCAGGGCTTCGACGAGAGCTGTGGGGAGCAGCGGTTGGGGCTGCCTTCCTTGTGAGTCTTGCAGGCTCCAAAGGCCTGCCTGTAGGTGCCAGAGTGGCAGTGCCACGAAAAGAAGAGTAGGCCCTAGCCAGGGCGGATGCCAAACCTGATCTTTAAGGTGTACATTAGCTTCTAATTGGCCATTTGAAGAAAAGAAATGGAAAGGTAAGGTACTTAGATGTGGTTTGGAGATGTTTTGTTTTCTTGTACTTCCCTGGTTCAGGTGGGTTCCCTGGAAACATTGCATCTGCCTTTAAAGTTCATTAACTATATTTCTTGTGTACATGCCAGTACATGAGACTAGGGATTGAGATTCACTTTAAGCCCGAGAAAAGTACTGAAGATAGGTGTTGAAGGCATTACCAAGATGAAATATTTATTCATATCATTAACTTACTTGGTCAGAGAAACATCCTGTCATGAAATATAACTAACTACTTGGATTAGTTTTCAAAAAACTGATTTGATGAAAGCCCTTTTTGTAAAACATATTTATTTTTAAGAGTTAGTAAAAATAAATAATTCTTACCACATATTTTTAGGTTCCTATTGTACTTTGTTTGATATGACAGATAAACATCACATTCAGGGACTTTTGTTTTTGGTAGTAGGCTTGATTTTGTGGAGTAGTACCTTGTTCTGTAACTGAGAAAAACAATAGTGCTGTGTTTCAGTCATCAGTAGCTGCCATCTCTGGAGTGCCAACTATGTGTCAGTTTCTGTGAAAGCTAGGCTTCTCCAGCTTTTTAGTTTGAGCACATGGGGCAATTCATCTGCCTTCACCAGGTCTTTAGGCTGGCTGTTGCTGACAACCAGGAGAAAGCAATTGGGAAAACCCAAAAGATTGTTTTTTCCAAATTGGATCCTTGGAGATTTTGTCAGTTTGGCTTGCGGTTGACTTTATGTGTGGTTTCTTGTCCAAACTCTGCCACTTAAAAATATCTTAGGGTGATCATACAACTTCACTATTAGTGTCTTATCTCTAAAGTGAGTGTTTTGTATTCAAACAATCTCAGTGCACTGTTGGGAGGGAAAGAAAAGACAGTATATGTAAAAGGGCTTAAAAAAAGATAAAAACACAGTGAAAATATTTGAAATTTATTCCTCTGTATTCATGTACTCTACCAGGCACTGAATCAGGGGCCTTATATATGCCAACTCAGTCATCCAGCAACACAGCAAGGTGGATACTTTCATTATCTTTATTTTACAGATGAGGAAACCGAAGCATATTGAAGTTTAATTTCTTTATATAACACAATTAGCATTGAGTTTCCTGCCTCTGTTCTTAACTGCCATATATACTATCTTCCTATGACATACAGGTGTGTTATATATTAAGGGGAAACATTAATGTATGTACAAATTTTTCTTTTATAATATCTATATTTTTCTTTTTCAAAGGTTCTGGCAATGTCCTAGAATGAACACATTTTTCAAGCCAGTAGTTTTGTTTGTGGTCTTTTAGTTGTATAATCATGCTTTATTCCATTGATATCCAGTAGTGATTTGTGTGGTAACAATTACACTTACCTTGGTTAAGTTGTGTATTCATCTTAACTTTTGTTGCCCATTAGTTAAAAAAGAATTTTGAAACAGAGTTATGTCTACTTTTTTTTCTGAGATGGAGTTTTGCTTTTGTTGCCCAGGCTGGAGTGCAATGGCAAGATCTCAGCTCACTTCAAGCTCTGCCTCCCTGGTTCAAGTGATTCTTCTGCCTCAGCCTCCTGAATAGCTGGGATTACAGGCATGTGCACCACGCCTAGCTAATTTTGTATTATTAGTAGAGAGGGGATTTCTCCATATTGGTCAAGCTGGTCTCAAACTCTTGACTTCAGATGATCCGCCCACCTCGGCCTCCCAAAGTGCTGGGATTACAGGCTAAGCCACTGTGCCTGGCCATTTATGACTAATTTCTATCAGGAAGCACAAATCAATAATTGAGATTTTTGGTTTTATCACACTTTTTAAAAGAATAATTTGCTGGGGGACTTTTAAAAGAAAACTGGCTTTAGTTAAGCCTGTTGTTTTAATATACTTGTGCTAATTTTTCCAGTCTTTATTGAAAAAAGACGATGAGTAAAAGTGGCTAGGACATTTATTCTTTCACTGAACCTTTATGGAATAGCCCTGCCAAGTCTTTAGGATGTAAAAATTAACTCCTGACCTCACCCTTGAGGAGTTCAGGGAGAAGTCCTAGGTCCAGAAGTTTGTAGATGGTTGAGATAAATAAATAAATGATTAATTAATAAAGTGTGATAAGGACTCAAATATAGTTGTGCGTACAGAGAGCCATGAGAGCACGTAAAAGGGAACAGTTGGTTCTTCGGGAGTTGGCCTGGCCAGAAAAGGAAGGGAGTTAACTGGATGATAAAGGCATAGGGAGAAGCAGAGCAAAGCCAGGACAGGTGAGAGTTTATGGTGTCCAGGGGTCAGACCAGAGTATGGTAGGTGTTGCTGGGAGAGAAGCCAGGAAAGGTTAGGCCAGGTTGTGAACTCTCAGCTAAGAGAGTGACTTTATTTTGCAGGCAGTGGGAACTGTAGAAGGATATTATTTGATGCCTTACCTCAACTTTATGTTCTTGAAAGGTGACTTTGGTGACAGGGTGAAAGACAGACTATAAGAAGGAGACCAGTTAAGGACAGTTTCTATACTCCAGACAAAAGTTGGTGAGGGAGGGAACTAGGCATTAGCTGTGGCAGAGCAGAGTTCACATTCCACACACATTTTGAAAGCATATTGTGAGGGTGATTGGATGTGAAGATAACAGTTGCGGAGGAGAACACCTGCTCGCCAAGAGAAGAGTAAGGTTTATTTCTTTGGAATGATATGGTTGGAAATTGGAGATCTTCTTAACTAATTTAGGAAAAAGGCTAGAGCAGGGAGTTCTTTGTTTAAAAGGTGTAGAAAGAATCATGTAAAGTATGTTTGGGGGAAAAATGCTAGGATAATGGGTATTAGAATTTTTTTTCTTTTTACATAGGTTTTGAATTTAACATAACATGAATGTGGTGCAAATTGACTACAAGGTCTGGAGTGCAAGCCTTGCAAAAGATTCAAGATTTCATGAAGTCAAAGCAAGGGAGAGAACTACTGAAACCATAGGCACAAATCAAGGAACTAGTGCATAGATAGGCAGAGATTCTTAAAAAGGACTCAGAAAGCAGTGACCGTGAAAATGATTGATAAATTAGTCTTCAGACGTCGTTAAAATTGAGAACTTCTCTTAGTCTAAAGACAACATTAAGAAAATAAAGAGCAAAATATGGACTGGAAGAAGAAATCTGCAATTTATATATCTGACTAAGGACTCATACCGTGTGTGTGTGTGTGTGTGTGTGTGTAGCATTGAAAAAAATGAGAAAAATTATTTAAAAAATGCATAGCTGTCTTGAACAGGCACTTTCTATTAAATCTCAGAACAGCCAGTATGCATGTAACAGGGTACTTAACATCATTAGTCAGTGGGAAATAGAAATTAAAACAATAATGAGGTACTGCTGTACACCTTTCAGAATGACTAAAATTAAAAAGATGGACAGTGCCAGTGTTGGCAAGAGTGTAGACCAACTGGATCTCTTACATATTGTTGGTGGGGATGTCAAATGGTACAGTCACTTTGGAAGACTGGCTTTGTCTACTTCTACCCATGATCAAATACTTGCATTCCTAGTACTCAAGAGAAACTAATGCATGTGTCTATTAAAAAACATGTTAAAGAATGTTTATAGTGCCTTTATTTGTAATCCAAAAATTGGATCTAATTGAATTGTTCATCAGCAGTGGAATGGATGAGTAAATTGTGATATATTTATAAGATGAAACACTGCAAAACCAGTAAAGGACAGTGAATTATGGATATATGTATCAACTTGGATGTATCTTATAGACGTAAGTCAGACGTAAGATTGCACACTGCATGATTCCATTTAAATGAAGTTCAAAAATAAGTACAATACTTCCCTGGTGACAGAAGTCAGACTACTGTTTACTCTGGGGTGTTGGTGGTGGTGGTAATGACTGGGAAAGTACATGAAGGAACCTTCTGGAAACGTTTTACATGTTGAGGTATGTGGTGGTTACATTATGTATATATAAAAATTCAGAATATGTAAAAATATGAAGATTTGCACACTTTATATACGCACTTTAATAATAATAAAGAGGCTCTAGTGAGAATATGGCAATGCTAGATCACTTAACTTTAGATGAGAAAAACCAGCAGGGGTAATTATGAAAGAGATACTTTGAAAGAATTTAAAAAGAGTATGAGAGGCTCCAGGAGAAAAATGATGAAATGTATAATTTTTTTCTTTGGTTAAAATGGCTTTTATATAATTTTCTTGCAAAAGGCAAATGTGAAATTAAGGCTGTCACATCATGCTGTTTCACAGTTTGGTCACAAAATTATGCCCCAAGCACTCCACCTATTCATTAGTTCTCTTTGTCCTAAGAATTAGTGCATAGTTGCAACTTGTAATCTAAATTTTGATCAGTAGAATACATAATATTTTATGAACATAATAGATTTTTTTTGGTTTTTTTTTTTTTTTTGAAAATTCAAATCAAATCCTTCTTTCATCATTGTGAAATGTGGTTCTTGTTAAAGAGAAATGGCTATGTGGTCTTTTCCCCTGTGAGAAGCTAATTGCTATTGGATAATGAGGACTACTGTAATTCCTTTGGCTGCAAGGTTTTTAATGCTATGAGCTAAGAAAAGCCTTCATTGTGTTCCTGTGGCTGTGAGATAATGCCCCAAAAAAGTCTTAGGAGGTTTATTCACACCTTTACCTTGTCCTCTCCTTGTGGCAGTAGGGACGTAGGAGTCCTACTGTGAAAACTCTCGAGGCAAATGGAAGAGACATATGAGGGATGGCCATCAGTGAAAGCTGACAGTAGAGGATTAGCCATTTTGCAGCCTTTCACAGTTGAGATTTCTGAAGACTTCAGTTGTTCACTTCGTCAGAGGAAGTGAGTTACTGTTCTGGGGACAAAGATAAAGGGAAGAGTTATGGTATCCTTATGTTTCCATCTCAAGAGATCATATCCATTTTATATATGTAAGTGTATGTAGTTAATTACCTTGGGAGAACTTGTGGCGCAGGGGGATAGCATGTTGGTAAGCTGATATCTAGTGGTGGTGTCACAAAGAAAGGAAATGCTGGATGAAGATAGGAATGAATGATAAGAGGAATGAGTGGTGGCAGCCGTTCTTCCTGGCTCTTCCATTTCCATGTGGCTGAGAGTGTGGGCTGAGGGGATTGTTTTTAACACTTAACAGGGGCTCTTCCCCCACAGGAATGTTTAGGTGTCTTGGGAAAGGCAGCCTTGGTTGTCTTTTTACTGCTTTCCTGTCTACTGTCTTACAATTATTATTTCTTTTTGTGTAGGTTTTAAATAAAAATTTACCTCTGTAGAGTTAGGGAAGAAAATGATTGAAAGTTGGGATGGCTTGAACACCAAAATGTTTCTTGACTTGATCATTTTTGGACACATACCATGAGCTTGGTGATGGGACGGAGTTAAATAAGACACGGTTTCTTTTAGCTTACTGTGTAGAGGGAAAGATAAACACGAATCAGTGCCTTCAGTACAGAGGTCATTGAGATTTCATCACCTCTAGGTTTTCTATGATTAAAAGTAAACATAGCAGCTGTGAAACTATTACGACGACCATAGGTAATAATGGCGACCCTCTCTTTTAATGATGGGTGAGTGCAGGTGTATGCCGAATTCTGTTCTAAGTGCTTTAAGTTTTTAACTCCTTTAATCCTCCCAGCTTCCACTATGAAGTAAATATAGGTACTGTTATTGTCCCCATTTTACTTATGAGGAAACTGAAGCCCAAAGAAGTTAAGGGGCGTGGATTTGAACCTACGCAGTCTAATTTCAGAGTCCGTGCTCTTAATTGCTGTGCTGTAATAGCTGTTTTGATCTACTGTAAATTTAAAATATACTGTACTTGTGTGGCTTTAAGTGTAAGGGATTATTTCAAAGAGTATGCCTTGTGTTTTGTCCAAAGTTTCTGAATATCCATGGTGAATGTAACTTACTATAGCTACTTAGGTTGATTCTGTATAATGTGGGAGATTTAAATGAGACAACCTTTTTGCCTTTTCCCCTTTCATGTTTTATAATGATTGTTTTGGCACCCTTTTGATAGTCTTGCATGTTCCGTTATATCATTCTGAAATTCAGTAAAATATATTACCAGGTTTATTGTTTGGATTATAATCATACATATAATGAAATTTTATGATGTAGTGCTTAATCCAGAGAGTTTGTGAATTACTGGGTTAACATACTTCTTAGTGAATGAGAGTAACTGCAAATTTAAACTTAGGTTGTATTTTTGTTTATTTTAGTTTTTTAGAGACAGGATCTCATTCAGTTGCCCAGATTGGATTGCTGTAGCCTGGTCACAGCTCACTGTAACCTTGAATGCATGGACTCAAGTGATCCTCCCATCTTAGCTTCCCAGAGTAGCTGGGACTACAGGCATGTGCCACCACACCTGGCTAATTTTTCTGTTTTTTTTTGTTTGTTTGTTTGGTGGAGATGAAGTCTCTCTGTGTTACCCAGGCTGGTCTCTTAACTCCTGGGCTCAAATGATTATCCCTCTTCGGCCTCCCGATTGCTGGGATTACAGGAGTGAGCCACCGCACCTGGCCCTAAGTTGTTTACATTTTTACCGTGGTGGTTCATTAAGACCAATTGATTAAATTAAAGGAAGATTTATGTTTAATTTGTTCACTAAGAATGGGAAAGCAGTGGAGAAGCAGGATGGAAATAATCTAGAGGACTCCAAGGAGTGCCAGAGTGACCTTAGTTTGTTGAATTTATTTATGGTAGTAATGAAACCTATACAATTTAGCTCCTCTTTCCTTCAGAGAAGAAATACACTAGAAGTCAGAGTTAATCAAGATTAAGTCTTCTTTTGCTAGGCTACTATGATAAACAGTTCTTGTCTATGGAGTAGGCTAATCTTCAGGAAACTGAGTCTACATTGGATGTAATTGGATCCAATGGATATAATTGGATATAATTTCCAAAGCTATATTTATTTCTCTTTTTATGTATACTTTATTTAACTATAAAAACTTAGGAGTGTGTTATATTCTCATTTTGAATGAGGAACTCTGAAATTGTATCTAATTTTCTTTTTTGCAGTTGTACTTCAGACAAGTCAAATATGTATGCCTTTTACATACATATTTATTAGCTCTTTATAACATTTCTAGGAGATGAGAAAGTATTTATACAAGTTTCCTATGTTTGCCATACAAATTATTGCAAACATAGTGCCTTAAAACGACAGGTATTTATTTTTCAATGTTCTGGAGGCAAGAATTTTTTTTTTTTTTTTTTTTTTTTTTGCTCTTATTGCCCAGGCTGGAGTGCAATGGCTCAATCTCGGCTCACTGCAATCGCTGCCTCCGGGGTTCAAGCAATTCTCCTGTGGTGGCCAGAATTTTGAAATCAGTATCAGTCAGCCAGGATCACAGTGTTAGAGGGCCATGCCGCCTCTAGAAGATCTAGGGGAGAATTTGCTCCTTGCCTCCTCTAGATTCTGGTGGCTGATGGCATTTCTTGGTTTATGGTTGTGCCACTAATCTCTCCCTCTATGGTCACATTATGGCCATCTCCACTTCTGTCTGCAGATAGATCTCCTTCTTAGGCTGGGCACGGTGGCTCATGCCTGTAATCTCAGCACTCTGGGAGGCTAAAATCATCTCTTTGGGAGGATTGCTTGAGCCCAGAAGTTGAAGACCGGCCGGGGCAACATTAGGGAGACTCTGTTTCTATAAAAAAAATTAAAAAGTTAGCCAGATATGGTGGCATGCACCTGTAGTCCTAGCTACTTGGGAGGCTGAGGCAGGAGGATCACTTGAGCCTGGGAGGCTGAGGCTGCAGTTAGCCGTGATCATGCCACTGTATTCCAGCCTGGGCGACAGAATGAGACCTTGTTTCAAAAAAAAAAAATTTGGAAGTACTTCCTACTCTTTTGTTTTCTGAAAGAGATTGTGTAGAATTATGTTAATTCTTCTTTAAACATTGGTAGAATTCTTTAATGAAATGATCTGGGCCAGATTTCTTTTTTGAAGGATTCAGTTTCTTTAACAGTTATTAGGGCTATTCAGATAATCCATTTAATTTTGGGTAAGTCATGGGAGTTTGCGGTTTTGAGGAACTGATCTATTGACTCACAAAGTGGGCATCCTCATTACTGCTGGGCAGGTGTGGGAGTGTCAGCCCTTCTTCAGGACTCTACTGACACCCCTGGGTATCAGGACTCTACTGACATCCCCTGGGAGGGGATGGCCTTCTTACCCCTGGGCCGAGGTGAAAGTTCTGATCTCTGCTAGGCCTCCTCTGATACCATGCTAGTGGGGATGAGAAGGGGTGTCTCATTACTGCCACATGGGAGGAGAGGCTTTCCAGGTGGTCTCCACAGACACTCACTCCCTGGCAGGGAAAACGGGTCTTATTACCACCTGTCAGGGAAAAAAGTCCAGCCTTCTCTGATATCACCCCTGCAGGGATAAGGGGTGCAGACACCTGGGAGGCAGGTTGTGGCACAGTACAGCCTCCTAAGGGTGGAAACTTAGGCTCCCCACCTGGCTTTTGCTATTGTGGGTGGGGCTGGGCCACAGTTTTTTCTGTGGTATTGGCTAGAGGGCATGTTGTTGCTCAGTTCTTTGGGTTAGGAGAGGAGGGGTGTTTGTTTTTGTTTTTAAGCCTGTTATCTGTGGTATATGATGAGGTGAAAAGAAAACCCAGGGAACTCACCACTATGTTTTCCATGGGTCCCAAAGTCCCTACCTTGTTCGCCTTTTCTCTGCCCTCAGAATTTAGAGTCTTCCCATATTTGGTTTAGGTATAATGGCCAGGATTTTTAGTTGTACTTAGCTGGAGCAGTAGGAGAAGCTACATTTACTTGATCTTGCTGGAATTGAAAGTTGGACAGGGATTACTTTTTTATGGAAGAAAACAGGGTGGAAATTGAGATGCATGAATTGGCCAGTAAAACACTTTAAGGAGCTAGTTTTGGGTTACTTGGAAGTGACAGTTTAACTATGTCTTTATTTCTCCAGAGAGAATTCTGTGGGTCATTGTTCAGTAAAACCAAATTCTCTTTAGTTTTAGATCTCTTAAGAGGTTTGACAATCTAGTGAACTAATTTATTTCTGTATTGAGATATAAATTAATAGTATAATTTCTGGTTTAGCACATGGTTGAGAAAAATTTATCTTTGTGAAAGATTAATTTTTTTTTTTTTGAGATGGAGTTTTGCTCTTGTTGCCCAGGCTGAAGTGCAGTGGCGCAATCTTGGCTCATTGCAACCTCCTCCCCCTGGGTTCAAGTGATTCTTCTGACTCAGCCTTCCTGAGTAGCTGGGATTACAGGCATGTGCCACCATGCCTGGCTAATTTTGTGTTGTTAGTAAAGATGAGGTTTTTCCATGTTGGTCATGCTGGTCTTGAACTCCCCACCTCAGGTGATACCCTCACCTTGTCCTCCCTAAGTGCTGGGATTACAGGTGTGAGCCATTGCGCCCAGCCGAAAGATTAGTTTTATGGAGGGGACTAAAAAACTCCAGTTTTTTCTAGTAGTTGTCAGGTCTTGGAGCTGTGAATCCTTATCTAAAAAGAAGGAAAAAAAAGGTGTAACAGTTCAGATCTATGTAAGGAAAATTTTTGAAAGTCTGAAACCTATTGAAAAGATAACTGAGTGTCTTCAGTGGAACCCAGGAGCTGGCTAGAGCAATTTTCTTGGTTATCTACTACCCTGGGATTTGTAGCTTTCACTGTTTTTGGCTTGTTTTACAACCTTGTAAGTTGGGAATAATAATAATATAAATTATTCTTGCCCTTTTACATGCAGAGGATATTTGTTGGAAGTACAATGGATTTCTTTTCCTCTTTTGTGGAAGAAGCCAGTTTTTAAAAATCTGTTAAGCAAATTCAGCTTCCTGAGTTGCCTGTGCTTGAATCCAGTCAGTACTCAGGTGTTTCAGGTCCCTGGACCCATAATAACCTGTTTACTTCATGAACCATCTGATTAGCCCAGTGCACTGTTCCCAAACTCTGCTTTCTCTTTTTTCTCCCATTTGTCATGCTCACAGGCTGAAAAACAGAGTGGGTATTCTCTTCTGGGAAGCTGGCAGCAACTGGATGATGCGATATGTGCATTCCAGGGAAAAGTAAATTCTGATGCTTTTGAACCTATGGTCAGTTAACGAGGCAGTTTCTAGCTACTGAACGTACTGTAAAAAGCAGGACTCTAAATGCTTTGGGTAAGTCTTTGTAATGATTAGATGCTTGAGGTTTTTGTCTTGTTTCATGTACCTGAACACAAAACTTTTTAAATTGATTCATAGTTGTTCTTGTTTATGTTGTATTCTTGACATATTCTGTGCTTGTTCTATAACCTTTTCATTGAAAAATAAACACTTTATTTCTATTGGAGGGAGATAAATGTCCTTTTTTAGAAAATAAAATAATACATTTCTGTGAAAGAACAAAACCAGCATTTCTGTTTGGCATTTGGTTATGTGATTCTTTTTAAATCTTTTATTTTAAAGATTAGGTAACATTTTGTTTAGAGTTGATAATAATAAAGTTTTTAGAGGTCATCCCTTACACACTCTGCTGAGTACAGTAACTTGCTTTTGTTTGCAACATAGCAGCTTAGCTAGTATCTTCCTTTTGAAACAGTGAGGGTTTGAGGGGGTCTGGGGGGTTCATCTATGCGGATAACTCTGACAGCTGATTTTGGCCATGTCCTCTCTCATCTCTAGGCTCATGATCTCTGTCTCCCCAGTGTTCATCTGTAATCCCTGTCTGTCACCTCAGTCTCAATGTGATTAAAACTAAATTCATTCTCAATCCCGTATTCGGTTTGCTGCCAGCATATGTCTGTCTCTGTCTATTTAATTGTCCAGGCTTGAATCTTTGTAGATAATTTCAACACCCTTCCCCTCAGCCTTTTCTATTGCTGATGCTTTTGCAATGCTTTTGATGTTTTTTCTCCTTACCTTTATGCTTGCACTACTTCAGTAGTCTGCTAGTTGGTTTCTGATAGTCTCGATTTATTGTGTCTGTGATATAATGAAGAATCTATTGTATCTGACTTTGTCTTTGGTTCCTGACAATGAGCTTCAAAAACTCTTGGAATTTCCTTATAGGTGTATCTTTTGTTATTCATAACAAGAATCTCTTTTGATCACACCTGAGTTTATCTTAATACGGTGACTCTGGGTGGGCCCTTCAATAGTTCAGGAAAGGAGCTGTCCACATCAGAGAGACCTTGGAACTTTTAGCTCCATCTCCTGGTCTCTGGGAAGAGGAGAGGGACTGGACAACAAAGCCTAGTTATCTGGCCAGTGATTTAATCACTCCTGCCTAGATCATGAAGCCCCATATAAAAACCCTAAGAAGCCCTATATAAAAGCCCTAAGAAGCCCCATATAAAAACCCTACAACAGCAATGAACACACTGGTTAGCTAGGAGGATGACATCTGGATTTCTATTTTTTTTTTTTGTCAGACCATATATTCTGTCATAACACGTGGATTTCTTCAGGAGAGAGCATGGAAACTTTGCATCCCTCTGCTGTCTTCCCTAGACTTTGCCTTTGCCCTGTGTACCTCTTCCATTGGGCTGTTCCTGAGTTGTATTCTTTATAATGAAACTGTGATTGTTTAAGTATAGTGCTTTCAGTGATTTCTGTGAGTTGTTGTAGAGAATTGTTGAAACTGAAGGGAGATTTTGGGAATCTGAATTTGTAGCCAAGTTTGACATTAGTGTGGATAGTCTGGGGATGTCTGAAGTGAGGGCAGTCTTGTTGGAAACCTTGCTCTTTAACTTTTGGAATCTGATGTTAACTCCAGGTAGTGTTGGAATTGAGTTGAATTGTAGGAGACCTAGTTGGTGTCAGAGAATTGGTCTCAGAGTGCAGTGTGCTTACCCTTCGACAGGCATTGTGGTATGTGTGCTGCGTGCATTGTTTCATGTGATGCCCACCACAGTGCGCAAGACCTAGGGGTTTTTCAACTTGTTTCTAGTTTTTGGTGGTGGTTTGTTTGTTTTTGAAATGAGGTCTCACTACGTTGCTCCCACTTGTCTTGACTCCTTGGCTCAAGCAGTCCTCCTGCCTCTGCCTCCTGAGTGGCTAAGACTACAGTTGTGTGCCACCAGGCCTGGCTCAGGTCTGGTTTTATCATCTTTGTTTTACTGGCAAGGAAATGGAAGCCATAACTTGCCCAGTGTAACGGGAGAAGTCAGTACTTTCTGACTTTAAAGCCCTATACTTAACCCTTTAGTTGGGCCAACTGTCTTCCTTGCTGTAGAAATTATTACCCTCCTGTGATCTGGCTGCTGTGAACTATATTTTCTAAATTAAACTTTTATCGTATCATTTTTGAACTCAGAACTTTCAATTGGTGTCTCCATTACTGCAGGAAAAAAACCATTATTTGCAGGCAGCCATTCAAGGCCCACTGGAATCCAATAGGCTCAAGTTAATGCTGTCCCAGTCTTCGTATACAACAAAGGAAACACCTATTGTGTTTCTTGGAGGGGCCACTCAGTCTGTATCTACAGTGAGTTGCACTGGAGATGAAACTATGTCTTCTCGTTACTTGTGAATCATAATTGGAAAGTTAGAGTACGTGAAAAGAATGTCCGTGTAAAAATAACATATGCTGACCAAGTCAGTAGTACAGATGATAAGATGCTTCTGGAGTTCAAAAGTTTGACTAAGCAGGTGTATCTTGAGCCTGTTGTTGAAGAGATGATAAGATTTTGAGAATTGTGACTGGGGAGAGGACCCTTATGCTCAGGAAGACCATGAGTGAACAAGAATGGAAGGGATTCTTGGGCATCTGTGGAAACGCAGTGTGGATGACAGTGAATACTTAAGTTTATCTGGGGGAAACTTCTGAAACCAGAGTCTCTTCCTTGTCCCTAGAAAAGCTGGAAGTTGTAGCATATTTTAACTGACAGACTTGTGCTAAATTTTTGTACTTTGAAGCTAGAGTTTTTTAGAATGATCCAAAATCGATTTCAGGGCTAGCCTAGGTAATAAAGTTGGGTGATTATGTTAGTTAATACTAATTTTAAGAAAAGTATTTTTTTGTGTTACCTGAGCTGATCAAAGGAAATTTTAAACTATAAAAGTTCAAAATTATTTTTAGTAGTAGAACATGAGAAGAAACATATTCAAAGTAAACCAGTCTGAATGAGGAAACATTCTTCACCATAGATAAGTTTTGGTAAATATATAGTTTTAAAAAAAGTCTTCTTTGTACATGAACTCACATCATTATATCCAATCTCTTGGTATTTTTTTAGGCTTAGAATCTCTCCTGACCATAGTGCCAGCTACTTGGGAGGCTGAGGCAGGAAGATTGCTTTAGTTGTTCAGGAATTCAGCACCAGTTTGAGCAACATAGCAAGATCCTGTCTCTTAATAAAATCAACTTGAATGCTATATAATAAATATTTATATGTTTTGGAAAATAAAAAATATATAAAGAACAGATCAGAAATAGAGTACTACTCAGAGATAGTTGATAACTGTGTTTATTTTTATTGTGCTACTTTTGTTTGTGTCATTACCTATACAATTTTGTAGCCTACTTTTTTCAATTTATATTATTAGGATTTTCCCATGTTGTAAGATTTTTTTAAAACATGATTTCTATTAATATATAAACTATCATACATAGACATTTCTGTTTTTGTTTTCTCCTTTCAGTAAAAAAAGAGTCATTATTTTGTAAGTTGCTTTCTTCACGTATCATGTCTACCTTTCTGAATGATTAGTTATGTTAATGTATGGCCAGCCCTGTGTTTCCACAGGTTTTGCATTCATAGATTGAACAAACTCTGGATCAAAAATATTCAAGAAAGAATTGCCTCTGTAACGAACATGTACAGACTTTTTTCTTGTCATTGTTCTCTAAACAATACAGTATAACTATTCATATAGCAGTTACATTGTATTAGATATTATGAGTATTAGAGATAAAGTATGTTGGAGGATGTGAGAAGGCTATATACAAATATGAAGTCATTTTATATAAGGAACTTGTGCATTCGTTGATTTTTGTTGTCCTCAAGAGGTCCTAGAACAGATTCCTCCATGGATACTGAGAAATGACTGTGCTTCACTTTTAAAAAACTGGTTGCATAATATTCCAGTTATAGCTGTGCCATAATTTAACCATTTTTCTGTTGATGGACATTCATACTATTTCTAATTTTCACATACAAATGGTGCCTCCACGAGCATTTTTATACTTATATTTTCTTATTTTTATGACTACTTTTGTAGAAGATTAGAATGAAATTATTGGATAAAAATGTATATGCATTTTATAATTTGCCAGCCATTATGAATAATTGCCAGCCATTATGAATTTGCCTTTTAAAAGGGCTCTATCAGTTTATTCTCTTAGCAATTGTGTTTGAGGCCCTATTTTCCTGTACCCTCACTTAGCTATATATTATCATTGTCAAATATTAAAAAGTAATTGGAAACATGGTATCATGTTACCTTAGTCTGAGTTCTTTGCTTTTTTCTTTTAGTGTTCCTTTTTGTATGTGACTCTTGATTCTTGGCCCATTTTCCTATTATAATTCTTTAATGCTTTCATATTTTACCTGTAACTCTTTAATTCATCTGGAATTTATTTCTATTTTATGGAATGAAACTGCTTGATTCTGGAGGAGATTCAAGGGCTAGTGGGTCTTGAAATTGTGTGTCTGGAAAAATTTAGAGGATAAAAATAAATTTTGCTGCCTTTGGAAAGTAGTTTGTCTCAAATTTATTTAAAAACTTAGTTTATTATTAACCAACTCTGTAAAGTATGTTGGGGCAATAAAAAAATCTTGCCAACAAAAAGACCCCTACTTACCAATACAGAAGAGAAAGAACGCTCTGTATTTATTTGCCTGTCAGATATATACAGATAGGTAGTTTGAGACTATAAAATTTGAGCAGAACTTAACTCATAGAGTAAAATAGACAAAACTTCCCTTATATTTTTGAGACAAATGGATATACACTGTGATAAGTTTTCTGTGCATCTGTTGAAATTCCCCAGTTAATTTCAGTGGTGTGTGTTTGCAGTGTCTAGGGTCAAAAGGGCTATAACCTTGGCATTGTAAATCTGAAGACTAAGATAGTATCTAATTCCTGACCAAAAGGCTTGGCCTATTAGGTTTTGTTTTTGTTTTTGTTTTCTTAAAGTTTTTGTTTACTCTTTGTTTTATTTTTTACATAGAGATGGGATTTTGCCATGTTTCTCAGACTGGTTTTGAACTCTTGAGCTCAAGCAATCTGTCCACTTTGGTCTCCCAAAGAGCTGGGATTACAAGCATGAGCCACCACACCTGGCCAGGCCTGCTAGGTGTTTAAAGAGATCCTCTTGGATGTGGTAGTCTGAAAATGGTTCTCTAAAATATCCAATTCTTAATCCTGGAACCTGTGAAATATTACCTTATATGGCAAAAAATGGTTTTTAAAATTAAATTGAGGATCTTGATGTCTAGGGCTCTTATCCTGGACTATCTGAGTGGCCCCTAAAAGCAATCCTGTGTATCTTTATCAGAATGAGGCAGAGGGAGATTATACATACACAGAAGAGGAGGCGGCAGTGTGTCCAGGAGGCAGAGATTTGAGTGTCAGGGCCACAAGTCAAGGCATTCCCACAGCCATCAACAGCTGGAATAAGCAAGGAATAGATTCTCCCCTGGAGCCTTTGGAGGGAGTATGACCTTGCTTTTGTTCTAATGATACTGCTTTCAGACTTTTAGCCTCTAGGACTGTAAGAGAAAACTTTCTGTTTTAAGCCATCAACTAATTTGTTACAGCAGCCATAGGCAATTATTGTACACCCTAAAGACCTCAGGGCTGTCTCCCTTTTATTAAAGAAAGATTCATTCTGTTTACTATGGTAATTATTGTGAATGACAGTTAATTCTCCTCTACTCTTTGCTAATCACCATTATTTATTGGTTCTCAGTGTTGAATAACAGGCTAGACACTACCAAAATGATGCTAAAACCAAAATGAAAAGTTAACCTCAATAGTAAAGTTAATAGGGTGTCGGGCCTGAGCTTTTGCATTTTTAACAAGCTCCCCACCCTTCCCCGGGAATCTGGATGCACGTCAGCATATGGGAACTACAAGTCTCATGTATCTTTAATTTTTTCATTAATTCAACAATTGTTTAGAAGGCTTAAAAATTTCAAATCATTAGGGTTATTAGTTTTGAGTTATTAATTCTTAGTTTTATTGTGTTGTAATCAGAAGCTTGCCCAGCAGAATTAATTGAAATTTCCTTTATGGCTTAACAATACATTTTTGTAAATGACCTCCACTGTGGATAGTTGGAAAAAAAATAGCCATTTTATATATAATCTGTTTTTTTTTATTGAGGTGAAATTTACAAGAAATTAAGCATTTTAAAGTGAACAAAGCAGTGGCATTTAATATATTCATGGGTTGTGCCACTACCACCTCTGTCTAGTTTCAAAACATTTTTATCACCCCAAAGGAGACCATGTACCATTAGCAGTTGCTCCCTTCTCCCCAGCCTCTGGCAGCCACCAGTCTGCTTTCAGTTTCTATGGACTTACCTTTTCTGAATATTTCATATAAAGGACATTATGCAATATGTGACCTTTTGTGTCTTCTTGACTTAGCATAATGTTTTTGAAGCATTATTTAACTCTTTAAGAAACTGCTATTTTGGCCGGGCGTGGTGGCTCACGCCTGTAATCCCAGCACTTTGGAAGGCTGAGGTGGGTGGATCACGAAGTCAAGAGATTGAGACCATCCTGGCCAACATGGTGAAACTCCGTTTCTACTAAAAATACAAAACTTAGCCGGGTGTGGTGGCATGTGCCTGTGGTCCCAGCTACTTGGGAGGCTGAGGCGGAAGAATCACTTAAACCCAGGAGGCGGAGGTTGCAGTGAGCCGAGATTGTGCTACTGCACTCCAGCCTGGCAACAGAGCAAGACTCCATCTCAAAAAAAAAAAAAAAAGAAACTGCTATTTTATATTCCCAGCAGCAATATGAGAAGGTGGCACATTTTGCACATCTTACCAATGTTCATTATTTTCCCTTTTTAAAACTGCCCATCCTAGTGGGTATGTAGTGATACCTCATTGTGGTATTGATTTGCACTTCCCTAATGATATATGATATTGAGTAGATTTTCATATGCTTATCAACCATTTGTGTGATTTCTTTGGAGAAATGTCTATTCAAGTTCTTTGCTCATTTAAAAAAGTTGTCTTTTTGTTGTTGAGTTGTAAGAGTTGCTAATATCTTCTGAATACCAGACCCTTGACTTGTGAATTTTTCTTCCATTCTGTGGGTCGTCTTTTCATTTTCTTTGTGGTGGTCTTTCATGTGCAAAAGTTTTTTAATCTGGATGCAGTCCAGTTGATTTATTTATTTTTTTTCTTTTGTTACTCATGTTTCTGTTGTCACATGTAAGAATCCCTTGCCAAATCCAAGGTTGTGAAGATTTACTCTTGTTTTCTTATAAGAATTTTATAGTTTTATCTTTTCTGTTTAGGTTGATTGATTTTGAGTGAGTTTGAGGACACCTTCATTCTTTTGCATGTGGCTTTGCAGTAATCATTTGTTACAGATACTGTTCTCTCTCCATTGAATGTCCTTTGCACCCTTATTAAAAATCAGTTGGCCATAGATGTATGGTTATAATTCTAGACTCTCAATTAATTGGTCTATGGTTACAATTCTAGACTCTCAATTAATTGGTCTATGAGTCTCTCTCTCTCTCTCTTTTTTTTTTTTTTTTGACACAGAGTCTCACTCTGTAGCCCAGGCTGGAGTGCAGTGGCATGATGTTGGCTCACTGTAACCTCTGCTTCCGTGGTTCAAGCAATTCTCCTGCCTCAGCCTCCTGAGCAGCTGGGACTACAGGTGCCCACCACCATGCTTGGCTAATTTTTGTATTTTTTAGTAGAGATGGGGTTTTGCTACTTTGGCCAGGCTGTTCTCAAACTCCCAGCCTCAAGTGATCCACCTGCCTCAGCCTCCCAAAGTGTGGGATTATAGGCATCAGCCACTGCATCTGGCCTACAGGTTTCTTCTTATGCCATTATTGTTATCACCCAACCAGATTCTTCTTGCCCACTGCTCTGTTAAAGCTAATAACACTGAGAAGAGCAGATGTTGCGCAAAGAAAGTTTAATAATTGCAAGATGGCTGAGCAAGGAGGATGGGAGATATTTCTCAAATCTGCCTCCCTGATAATTTGGAGTCTAGGGATTTTTAAGCATAGTTTGGTAGGCAGGTGGCTAGGGAATGGGCACTGCTGATTGGTTGGGTCAGGAGTGAAATCACACGACTGTCAAAATGGTTGTGTGTGCCGAGTCTGTTTCTGGGTGGGGATTACAGGGCCGGTTGAGCCAGTTTCATGGTATGAGTCACCCATCCAGGTGGCATCAGTTGGTCTACCAGAACATGAGGTCTGAAAAATATCTCAAGAATCAGTCTTGGGTTTTACAATAGTGAGGTAATCTATAGAGGCAGTCGGGAAAGTTACAAATCTTATGACCACTGGCAAGTGACTCTTGCCTAGTAAGTAATTACAAAAAAGATGTTAGAAAATAGTGTCTCGTTATTATTTAACAATGCCTAAGTCTTAGCAAAATTCAGGCCTCTACCATAAATCTGGCATTGTGTCCTTTTGTTAGTTTTACAAAGATAGTTTTGGTCCCTGAACAAGGAGGGGCTTAGTTTTGGGAAAGGACTGTTACCATACTTGCTTTAAAGTTTAAATATAAACTAAATTTCTCCAATAGTTAGCTTGGCCTATGTGCAGGAATGAGCAAAGACAGCTTATGAGGTTAGAAGCAAGGTAGAGTCAACTATGGTAGAGTTCTCTGTTAAAATTTTGCAACAGCAGTTTCAATACCATACTGTTTTGATTACTGTAGCCTTGTAGTAAGTTTTGAAATTGAGAATTGTGAGTCCTCCAAATTTGTTCTTTTTCAGTATTGTTTTGGCTACTTGTAACCACTCCCAAATCCATTCATACTTGATGATTGGCTTTTCCATTTCTACAAAAAAGGTTATTGGAATTTTGATAGAGATTGCATTGAAACTGTAGATTGGTGGTATTGCCATGTTAACAGTATTGTCCTTTATTATTTTCATTTTATTTATTTATTCATTTTTTAAGATAGTGTCTTATTCTGTTGCCCAGGTTGGAGTGCAGTGGTGTGATCTCAGCTCACTGCAACCTCCGCCTCCTGGGTTCAAGTGATTCTCCTGCCTCAGCCCCCTGAGTAGTTGGAACAACAGGCGTGTGCCACCATGCCTGGCTAATTTTTGTATTTTTAGTAGAGATGGGGTTTCACCATTTTGGCCAGGCTGGTCTCAAATTCCTGACCTCAGGTGATCCACCCATTTTAGCCTCCCAGAGTGCTGGGATTACAGGCGTAAGCCACCATACTCCGCCAGTATTGTATTTTAATCCCTAAACCTGGTATATCCTTCCGTACATTAGATTTTCTTTTACCTCCTTGGTTAAATTTATTCCTAGGTTTATGTTATTGTAAATGGAATTATGAATTTGTCTTTTGGTTTGTTTATTGCTGGTGTATAGAAACAGTTGGTTTTTGCGTGTTGATCTTGTACCCTTCAACTTTGCTGAATTTATTAGCTCTAGTAGTATTTTTGTGGGTTCCTGGGGATTTTCTATACGTAAGACCATGTCATGTGCAAATCATTGTAGTTTTACTTCTTCCTTTCCAATTGGGATGAATTTTATTTCTTTTTCTTGCCTAATTGTTCTCAATAGAAATTATAGTACAATATTGAATAACAATGGTGACAGCAATCATTCTTGTTTTATTACTGATTTTAGGGGCAAAGCTTGTGGTCACTTCATCCTTCAGTATGAGGTGTGAACATCGTCATGAGCCATTGCTGTAGGTTTTTCATAATACCCTTTTCTTTCTTTTAAATCTTTAACAATTTTCTGAGTGGAGTTAACTGGAAAACTTTAAAAAAGCTAATTTAAAATTTTTGCTAGTTTATGGGACATGCTCTCAAAATTGAGAACAGAAGAAACATTCACATGGTTATAATTTTTGTACTTATGGCTTACATGGGCAAGAATATACAGAAAGCATTTATGGAAAAGAAGTTAAAAGGAGACAAGACCTTCAGACCTCACTGAATAGAAGGTTCCACTTGTTTCTTTGGTTGTACTCTCTGAACTGTTGGAGTTGACAAGCTCCTTCTAAGGCTATTTTTTTTTTGTCACTGGCTTGTAAAGCTGGAAAATTTGCCTAGATTAAGTCTTTTAATGCTTTATTTTTAATGTTAATTTCTTTATTGATTTGAGATAAATGTTTATAAACATCAACCAGTTTTTGTTTCTGAGGTCCACATTGGAGGAAAGGACAGTAATTACTAATCTTACATCAGAAGTTGCTCAGACAAATGGAAACTTTTTATTTTCTTATAAAAATGGAATTCCCCCTGGTGTCAGAATGCACATTATTCTTGCATTTGGTAAAGTGTTCCCTTACTTGTCTTTTTTGTAGTCATTTTAATGACATTCAGATAGGTTTTATGCAAAACATTTATAGTAGGCCAGATCTTGAAAATATTTTTGGCAAGGAGGCAGATGGTGATTACCTTTCCTGTTAATTTCAGGAATTTTCAGTTTTCCTAAATATTTTTAGGAAGAAACCCAGGTTCTGTTTAGAATATTTTGTCTCCACAAATCTTGCCAGTCCCTCCTACCTGCCCCCCACAATACCTTGTAATGGAATACTTTATGCCATGTCTAGCTAATGCATTAAATGAAACTTTTAAGTTACAGAGATGAGGAAGAAAAAAGATTGGCTGTGGATAGTGTGTTGCAACTATTTTTGCATTAAATCATAATTATGCCTTTCTTCTCTGGAGTTGAAAAAAAATGATTTGTTGTCTCTGAATATAGTTGATATTTGTATACATGTATGTGTACATTGTGTGTGTGTGTGTGTGTGTGTGTGTGTGTATGAAGTTATGAATAAAGAAGGCAGGTTGTATCCTTCTTATAGTAAAAGGAATCTGAATGTATTATGATCTTTCTTTTAAGTTAGTGTCCTTGGGATGAAGAGAGCAGGTAGGCGGAGGAGAACCTGGTAGGCTTAAAACCAACCTGATTCTCCTGATTTGGGTTACCCCTGTCTGAAACATCCTCTTTAACTTGGTTATCAACACGTTTTTTCATCTTTTATTTCTTCTATAATTCCTCATAATTATAATCTTGATAGTTTATGAGCCTAAACAAAGACTTTTTGTGTTGATCTATTCAGTGACGTAAAAATTAACCTACTTCTCTGGATGGGTGGATGAACATGGATGCATTCAAAAGGATGGAAGCTTCTTTGGAGGAGAGTCTACCAAAATTATTTTTTTAAATCATCTGAAGCAAATTGTGTTATTGGATTGACCATTTTCCTCAGCTGTTTTAACTGTTTACAGAGAATGAAGATGCGTGGGTAGCAGGTTGTGGTTGCTAGAGTTCATATCTTCACCATTATCTGCAGTCTGAACATTGGCTCTGGAGGTTCCGAAACCTGATTTCTTAGTTTTATGCAGTGCTCGTGACTTAATTTATACCAGTGAAATTTATAAGGGATTGATTTTCAAAACACAAAGGCTTGTTTATTAATTTACATGGACTATGGACCTTTCCAGTCCAATTCGCCATTTGGATTGTTTCTGTGTTGGTATCTGAGTGTCAAACAACATCTTACCAATAATAAGAAAGCTGTGTAGTGTATTAAAGGTGATATAATGACTTATGCAGCTATGTAAATATGTGTGTTAAAGAAAAACTCATAATCAGGGAAGAAGGCAAATGCTATACCTGGTTCAATGGAAAAGTAAAATAACCCACAAATTTATATAAAGAAATGTTGAAATGGAGACAAAACTGGTTTGTTGGGGAGGGGATCTGGGGAGAGGCTAGGGAAGTCAAATGAACCTGCCACCTGACAGGATAGAATTTTCATGTCTCTCAGTTACCTATAGCTTACAGAGTTATAAAATAGCTCTCAGGAAACAGAATCTGATAACATGTGGCGGTATGCTATAAATCATGCCTAGTTTTCCATCATGTTTTTCTCTACATATTCCTATGAATTGCAGTGAGTGGGGGTTAAAGGATTTTTTTTTTTTTTAAGTTTGAGAGAAGGGATTTGCTAGGTTGTCCAGACTGGACTTAAACTCCTGGGCCCAAGTGATCCTCCTGCTTCAGCCTCCTGAGTGGCTGGGAATGCAGGCGTGTGCCACAGATAATTGAGTATGGATCTGGATCCTCTTTTAAAATTGTACCATTACCTGGTTAATGAATGAACATTTTTAATGATTTGGTTTTAAATAATTTAACTTTTTTTTTTCAGTAGGGCCTCACTCTGTCACCCAGGCTTGAGTGCAGTGGCACAATCTCGGCTCACGGTAGCCTCGACTTCCTGGGCTGAAGTAATCCTCCTGGCACTGCCTCCTGTGTAATTGGGACCACAGGTGTGCACTACCTCACCTGGCTAGTTTAAAAATTTTTTTTTTTTGTCGAGATGAGGTCTCATTTTGTTGCCTAGGCTGGTCTTGAACTTCTAGACTCAAGCAGTCCTCCCACTTTGGCCTCTCAAAGTGCCAGGATTACAGGCATGAGCCACCACATCTGGCCTTAAATTGCTAGCTTTTTTTTTTTTTTTTTTTTGGTGAGACGGGGTCTCATTGTTGACTAGGATGGAGTGCAGTGGCACAATCATAGCTCATTGCAGCCTTGAACTCCTGAGCTCAAGGGATTCTCCTGCCTCAGCCTTCCAAGCAGCTAGGATTACAGGCATGTTCTACCACCACTGGCTAATCATTTTTTGTTGTTGTTGTAGGGGTAGGGTCTCACTGTGTTGCTCAGGCTGATCTAGAACACCTGGGCTCAAGTTATACTTCCGCCTCAGACTCCCACAGTGCTGGGATTACAAAATTGAGCTACGATCCTTTACTAGGCTTATAGAAACTGATGATTTTCTTTTTGGCACTGGGTCTTTTTTTTGGATAGCTGGTGGTGACTTGGAGTCTGGCTGCAAGGGGCAGTATTAAATGTAATGTGGTGTTGTATGCTTTTCTTTATAAACATGTAACCATTAAAATTACATACAGTTATTGGGAGGCTATATAATGGGGTTGGAAAGAGTCCTGGCTCTGTGATAATCTGGATTACTGACCTATACAACAACACATGCAATTATTATGATTTTTGACCTGATTCTTCAGAATCTTTGCTTTAATTAATTTTGAACATTTTAATGCATCTTTAAATAGAATAATTTTTAAATTGGCATGTCTGTTTCTTACAACTCGGCACAGTGTTTTTCTGTTAGCCAGAATAAATGTTGAATGATTCCTTCCTTTTAGTGATTGTTTCTGATACAGTTTCTCCTAATATGTGATGCCCTCTAGTGAATTCAGCCTTTCAGAAATATTTTGAAGAGCGGTAATCAGTAAAATGAAATCTCAAGGAACATTATAATAATTAGAACTATTCCTTTATGCTTTGTTGAGATGCAAGTTTCTGTCCCTATAAGTGTTCAAGCAAAGATTTGATAATCCCCTATGAGTCTTATTGTTGAATGAAGTGAAACTTTTCCAGATGACTTCTAAGGTGTCCTTCAGCTTCGTGGTTCTAGCTTCCATATAAACTAGTAGTCCTCAGCCAATACATATTGAGCATTCAGTCGGCCTTAGCATTGTCCTGGGGGGTGGTGAAGATTCCAAAGGTAGGATAGGTCATAGATGTGATTTCAAGTAAGTAATGCATCAAGAGGATAAAATAATAGTAGCTAACCTTTATTGAACATTTATTCTGTTCCTGGAGCTGCTGAAGATAGTTTACTTTGTCATTTAATCCTCACAATAGTCTTTAGGTACCATTTTTAGTCCAATTTATTTGTGTAGATATTGGGACCCAGAGAGGTTAAGTAATTTGCCCAGGGTCACACAGTAAGTGGTGGGACCAGGACCCGTTTATGTAAAATAATAGTGGGTAGGAGGTGAATGGCAAGCCAGCCATCAAAGCTTCGTCTCTATTTACAGCCACTTCATATCACTTGCATCACTGAATTCCACCTTCTCTCAGATCCGCTGCTGCATTTGATTCTCCTAGGAGCGCAGACCCCATAAATGCGCATGCAGGGGATCTAGGTTGTGTGCTCCTTATGAGAATCTAATGCCTGATGATCTGTCACTGTCTCCTATCACCCTCAGATAGGACCATCTAGTTGCAGGAAAAGAAGCTTAGGACGCCCACAGATTCTACCATTATGGTGAGTTGTACAATTATTTCATTATATATTATGGTGTAATAATAGTAGAAATAAAGCATACAATAAATGTAACACACTTGAATCATCCTGAAACCACCCTGCCCCTGCCCCTGCCGTCCATGGAAAGATTGTCTTCTATGAAACCAGTGCCTGGTGCCAAAAAGGTTGGGGACTGCTGGTTTACAGGTTGTCAGCTCTCTGAGGGTGTATTTAGTTGTCTACATATTAAGCTAGCTCAAATTACTTTTGGATACTTCTTTACATTGTTATGCTTAATTATGTGATTCTCTTACTAGCTTCAGTCACAGAAGTGATAGTTAATAATTTGTACATAAGTTTTGCAGTTCATTTTAATTTTTGGCCCATAAGGTATTTTACTTAACCTAAAGACTTGATAGAATGACCCAATCTTAACTTCTTACTTTACTTTCTTTAAAACATTCATTCTTTGAGGTTTAGTGAATCAGCTGCTCCTGCCTGTGCCTAAGAATCCTTTGAAGGCATTTATGACTTACAGGTTTCTTTTGGTTTTCAGAGACATTTACCATCCTCTTTATTGGATTTTAAGGCTAGGATGGCATTGTCCTTTTAGTATTTTATCACCTAGACTAAATAGAAATTGATTTCTCCATTTGTAGGTAAATTAATTTCATCAAATTAGAGCTAGCCTTTTGAAGCCTTGGATTGTACCTGTTTGTGGTGTATTCAGCTTAGTGCTTATTATAAATGGAGAAAATATAGAATACATCTTCAGTCTAACTACTGGAAAAATAATATGAGCTTTAAAGAAGAAGGGAATATTATATTCTGATAAATAAGTAGATCATTCTCATTTCTGGAAACTTTTTGGTGTCTATTTTGTTTGCTCCAAAGTATCTTTATATAGTTTCTAACTGGTATAAAACTAAGTTGCAGATTGTGACCCTAATGGCCTGACCACCCCTTACGCTTCATCTCTCCCTTATTTCACTTCTGTGCATACCTAAAGACTTGATGTTATCAACATGTCTTTCCATTTAGGATATTTATCTTTCCGTTTAGGATATCTGTGAGTAATGAGAAGAAATGTGAGAATAAATTAAATTGGAGGCTTTCCTAGTGAAAGGAGGTACTCAGAGGTGTCCAGCCTAGGATTTTAAGAAGTCTAGAAAGATTGAGCAGGGCTCTTGAGAAGAATATTTTAATGGAAGTAGGAGGTTAGGAAAATCCTGCCTGAATCTCTGCCCGTTTTGGTAAAACCAGAACAACAACTTTTTAAGACTTCTTGAAATTTGTGATTTTCTTTCTACTAGAAAAATAGAAAGAAAATGTCTAATTTCTCTCTCTCCCCCACAAAATTTTTTCTAGCAGTGAAAAATCTCAAAGGGTTATTTCAATGATAGGAATTAAGGAATTCTGTGGTCTGAATTCTGTGGGCCAGGATTTGGGAACATAAAGTGAAAAGTGTTAGTGAGGGATTTAAAAAAAATAAAAGTCATAAGCCAGTTTCAGAAGCATTTGGAACTGGGCCTCCACAGATTATGAGTTAACACAAGAGATTGGGATGTTAGGAGATAGTTTTGTAAATCATTCTTTGAAGTTAAGCATTTATTCATAGTGGTTAAGGACTGTGTTGTTATGAGTGCTATTTTCAGGTGTATTTTTGTGAAGTTGTTTTTTGTAGGCTGATCTGAAAACCTGATAGCTTTATATAATATAATTTTCATGAGAAATTGCATTCTGAATTCCAAACGGCTGATTTAAATGCAGAGTTTTAGAATGCCACCTGCTCATGAGTTAGGACTGTTGTCTCTGTTCATATTTTGATGGAATTCCCAACCTGGTACATTTCTAATCTGGGAAACACAATTTTATTTGACTGTAGATGAGGTAAATCTCTGTAGAATAGTGATATGTATAAAAATAAGTTACTTTTTAGGTCATTGTGGTGGTGTGCGCCTGTAATCCTAGTACTTGGGAGGCTGAAATGGGAGGATCACTTGAGCCCAAGAGTTTGAGGCTGTGGTGAGCCATGATTCTGCCACTGCACTCCAGCCTGGGTGACAGAATGAGAGCCTGTCAATAAATAGGTAGGTAGGTAGATAGATTTAAAAAACCAAACACATCTATGGAGGATCGCTCAAGCAATCCTCCCATTTTTGTAGAGGCGGGATCTCACCGTGTTACCCAGGCTGATCTAGAACTGAGCTCAAGCAATCCTTCTGCCTCAGCCTCCCAAAGTGCTGAGATTATAGGTGTGAGCCACCACGCCTGGCTGTGTATATGCTTGTTAATTCCATTTAGATAAAGTTAAAAGACAGGTGAGACTATGGTCATAGAATTCAGAATTGTGGTTACCACTGGAGTAGTTAATTATTGGGAAGGGACATGCATGGAGGTTGTTTCTGGGTTGCAGGCAATGCTCTATCTCAATCTGGATATACTGACTTTGTAAAACATTTATTAAGTTATATACTTAGGATTTGTATATTTTGCTGAGTACTACAGTTTTAACAAGGCTGAAAGTGTGCACCAAAATGAAACACAAAAAAGAAAAAAGTAAAAGAAACAAAAGATTGGATTGGGAGTCAGGAAAACTGGGTTTAGACCTCAGCTCCACCACTAAAAATCTGTGATTTTAGGTAACTCATTGACTTTTTTGCCTTAGTGATTTTATCTGTAAAATGGAAATAATCCCTGCCTTCTGTATTTCAATTAGGGTAAACGTTTTCATCCTGCTATACTGAATCTCATTACATCATAGAGATAAACCTTTGAAAGCATATTGGAGGTTATTAAAAATACTCTGAATGTAAAGTGACATTATTTTCCTGTTAATGCTTTTATATTAATATTCTGTTTAATAGAAAGGACCCCATATAAAAGTAGCAAAAGGGCCAAAGAACCACGTTTGTTATACTTACCTTTTTTCTTTTTTCCAGACAGGACCTCATTCTGTTGTCCAGGCTGGAGTGCAGTGGCCTGATCTTGGCTAACTTAAACCTGTCCCTCCCGGGCTCAAGCTATCCTTCCACCTCAGCCTCCTGAGTAGTTAGGACTACAGGTGTACACCACCACACTCGGCTAATTTTTATATTTTTTCTTTGTAGAGATAGGGTTTTGCCATGTTGCCCAGGCTGCTCTTCAATTTCTGACTTCAAGTGATCTACCTGCCTTGAACTTCCAAAGTGCTGGGATTCCAGGTGTGAGCTACTGTGACTGGCCTATACTTGCTTCTGAATTCCTGGAAAAAATAAAAAATAAAATGGTAGGAGCAATTTATCTGACTTTTTCTTTTTTACATTAAGCCCTGTATCAAGTTGAAATTCAGCTCTTTAATGCAGGGTATGATGGTTCATGCTTGTAATCCCAGATCTTTGGGAGGCCTATGTAAGGGGATCAGTTGAGGTCTGGAGTTCAAGGCTGCAGTGAGCTGTGATCCTATCATTGCACTTTAGCCTGGGCAGTAGAGTGAGACCCTGTTTCTGGGGTGGGGAAAAATTTGAGCTCTTTCAAAGTGTGCTGGGGTTTTATGCTGAGGATGTAATAGTGCACAATATCAATATGGTTCTTACAACCACAGAACTATAGAACTAAGATTCTAGAGGGAATGGCAGATGGAAAACAAGGAAACAGACAAATAAACAACTGCTGGCTGTAATGAGAGACATAAACGAAGCACTCAGGACTGAGACAGAATCACTGCTCAGGGGAACTTGCTTTAAGTAATGGTCAGCCTTAGTGAGAGCTTGTTTAAGCTGATACCCAAAACCTAAAGGAAAAAGAGGAGGTAGTGAAACAAAGCCTGAGAAGGCCATTCTAGGTAGCCTGGACAATTTGCACCAAGCCCTGAGGTGGGATGTGGCCTGTTGGAGAACTTGACAGAAGAGGGTAGTTAGCACGGAGGTAAGGGGAGTGGTAGGCAAAACACTTGGATAGATAGGTGAGATCCAACTCATGTAAGACTGTAGAGTTTAGTGGGAATTTGATTTTGCTCTAGGCTCAGTGGAAAGCCGTTAAAGGCTTTTAAACTGGAAATCATGTAACCAGATTTACATTGTAGGATTACTGAACACCCAGGTGTTGGGTAAGTAGATGAACCTGTGAGCCTGAAGTTAAGCTAATGCATTGGAGATATTTTTGTAGCATCAGCATAAAGATAGCACAAAGGAAAGAGAGGAGGAAGAGGATAGAGAGAAGACAACCGATGTCTGAGTGATAGGAAGCCTCAGCATTTGGAGGTCCAGTAGAGGACGGGGAGCCAACCAAGCCAACCAGGAGAGAAGGATCACTGAGGTCAGAAGAAAACCTGGAAAGTGATGTCACAGAAGCCAAGTGAGGCTGGCATTTCAAGGAGGAAGCGGCCATGCATGTGGAATGCTGCCAAGAGGGCAGAGTAAAATGAGGACAGAGAAGTAGCTATTGGATGTGGCTACATGAAAGTGGACTTTTTCGCCAGTGTGGTTTTAGTGGAACGTTAAAGGACGAAAGCTGACTGAAGAGGGAAGTTGATCGAAGAGGGAATGGGAAGTGAGAAAGCACAGACTGTGTATGTAGTTAATGATTCATTTCTCTGGGCAGTCAGTTTAGATATATACTTTGCTACCCCAGAGTATTCGAGGAGTCTTAAAACCCATTCAGTAAGCCTAGGGGTTTGCATTATCCATAAATGGCTGTAGGAACTTAGCATTGGCCTTAGACTTCCAATAATTTTTCTTTGATTAGCATTTAATTATGAATTTGAGAGATTCTGAATTTCATAGGAGGCTTCCATGTATGGTAGAGTATTCAATCTGTTAACTTCTAGAAAACTAGTATTATAAATAAATTGAAACTTGGATTATTTACCTTTTCAGGGAAGTAATTACAAGCCTTGAAAATTATGCAAAAACTATTTCATCTTGAAACGCTTAGAAATTCATTTTGGTTTTTTGTAATTACAGTGTTCAGTAAGACAGACATCTAAATAGGGATTGCATTTGGCAGTTATATGCATGTTCTTGTTCTAAACTAAGCACTGTTTCTGTGGTTTAGATTTTTCCTTTATAAATAGAGTTTTAATCAGTGTAGGTTAGATTTTTTTTTCCAGGCATGTTATAATTAGCACTGGCTACAACTTAATCCTAAAATGTGTATAATAAATCTAATAATATTTTATAAGCACTCCTGCCATGAAATGAAAGCAGATAGGAATTACTTGATAGGAATCTCTAGTGTATATCTTTAGTGTATTTTTTTAAAAAAAGTTAATGCATAACTTGCTTGGTCCCGTCACTGATGAGAATGATGTTTCTTACATTTTGGAGCCACGTGGTCTTATATGCCACTACAGCTCATTCATATATTATTTTGAATATGCTATGTAGTAATGGAGTTACTGGAAGGAGAAACATTGCTGTAGGATCTACTTTCCAAATGCAATATGTCTGCCAATTTAAGCTCACTGCTTTGGGAGGCTGAGGCAGGAGATCACTTCAGGCCAGGAGTTCAGTTGAGACCAGCCTGGTCAACAAAGTAAAACCCTGTCCTTATTAAAAAATAAAAATAAAGAAGAAGAAGAAACCCAAACAAACCCAAGGACAAGCAATTTGAATTACAGGAAGTTATTTAGTAGTATAGTTAAGAAGCATCCTCTCTTGGAGTAAGACATACTTGGGGGCCAGTCTCAGCTTTTTAGAATCTTAGGTCATCAAAAACAAGGAAAGTCAGAGTAACTGCTATAGCCTAGAGGAGCCAAGGGAAACATGATGGGAAATGTAATGTGGTATTCCAGTGGGACTCTGGTGCAGAACATTAGATAAAAACTCAGGAAATTTAAATAAGTTTGAACTTTAGTTAATACAGTTGTAAAATTGCTTCATTGGTTGTGACAATTGCATCTACTAATATAAGACATTAATATTAGGGGAAACTCGGTGTAGGGTATATGGAAATTCTGTCCTTTCACTACAGTTTTAAAACTACTCTAGGCCAGGCACAGTGGCTCACACCTGTAATCTCAGCACTTCTGGAGGCTGAGGTTGGGGGTATCGCTTGAGCCCAGGCGTTCAAGACCAGCTTAGGCAACACAGGGAGACCCTGTCTCTATAAAAATAAAATAAAATAAAAATAAAACTTAAGTAAAAACTTTTATTAAGAAAAAGAATGAATTTTTATAAACATCTTTAGAAAATACAACCTGCCACACTTTGTAACTCTGATTATATGATTTAACCTTAGCTCTCCCTGTCTTTATCTTTAAAGTGAGTATATAATGTGTCTACCTCCATAGGGTTGTTCTGAGGATTTAATGAAGCAATGTAAAGAAAAGGGCCAGGCAAAGTGTCTGGCATAGTGAATGTTCAATAAATACTGCTAGTGATGATGAAAATTCATCTTTAATTTTTTTTCTTATGTCTGCATAAGCAAACACATTCATCAATTTTGGTTGAGTTGTTAGAGATCTGACATTGCAAAGCAGACCCAGTTTAGGGCCTAGACCTACTATATCATCCATTTCCAGTTTTCTTAACTTGAATTTAAAACTAAAACTTCTAATGGATTTTAAAGGCAATTCTACTTTGTTCTCAAACCTTAAAGTTTGTGGGCAGCATAGTGAATGGAAATGAGTATTGAAAAGGAATTCGGAGACCTGACTTTTAGGTCCCAGTTTGCCACTAAGTAGTTGAGTGATTTGGGCAATTTCCTTTACCTTTTAGAAACTTCCATTTTCTCGTTAGTAAAATGAGAATGTTAAACTAGATGCGATTTAGTTGTGAAATTGAGTTACATTGATATCTAAGTGAGAACTGTGCTCCAGAGCAGTCACCTTAGAGGTTTTGTCTGCCCAGGTGGCCTCCTAGGAAAATTAGTCTATTACCCATGTTTACATCTCATTTTGGACCAAATATAGATTACCCTGCTTGCTGATCCATCATATTCTCTGTATAAGGCCCCATGAGACTCTTTAATTGCTTCAGAAACTCAAATTCACTTTCGAAGTTTGGAGATTTGTTAGTATTCATTGAGGATAATTAATAGAATGTGCTAAAGGTTCTGCAGGGATTTCCCAGAAAGGAGTTCTAAAAATATTGTAAATAGTGACAGCATTGTTGGAGTAAGTATTGTGGACTTCCCAAATCAGTCATTTTGAAGGGCACAGGGCTCTTTTGGAAATAATTCTGGTATTATTATTTTTTTTAGTGTATTTACTCACTGTACAATGTAATTCTAGTTTTGAGACTTTTAAATTTGTAGGGTTTTATTAGTTTCATTATAACTTCTTGGCTTTGCCATTAACCAATATTATTTTATTGTAATTTTAAGGTAATAGCACTAGAAAAATATTGTGGGCAAGACGTGTGTTGTGCAGAATAAAATCTCTAATGCAGATCTAGTTTCTGTTTCTTTGTCCAGAGCTTAGAGGAATGCTTGGCCATACATTCTGTAAATCTTAGCCATCAAATTTTAATATGACTAGAACTCTTATGATCAGAGTGTATAACTGTACATTTGAATGAAAGTGTAACATTTAGTAACATTAGCTAGGCAATTTTTAAAAAGTGATTTTATTGTAAAATAAGTTGAATTATTTATCAAATATTTCATTTTCTATATGTGTTTTAAATTGAATTTCAGTGACCTAAAATTCTATTTGTAGAAATAACTTTGCACATCTTTTACTATGGTATGACATATGTGTGTTAAATTTTTAAAAAACAGTAACTCACTAAAGTAAAGCATTTGTTGAACCCTGACTAGTTAAATTATCCAAACATAACAGACTGCTATATGGTACTAGTGGTTTTTGTAATACTAATAAGTCACTTAGTGTGATCTTTCACCAGCGAATAATTGCATATTTTCCATGGAAAGCATTGTGATAAGAGACATGTATTACTATTGGAAACCATTAACTTTAGAAATTATCAGCAGATGTTTTCCATGTGTGGTAGACTTCATTTGGTCTGGTCCCTCCTTAACTGAATAGTTCTAACCTGACCGGAAAGATAATGTGGCTAACATTTACATGAGCGTTTGGAACTTAATGAAGCACTACACTGGGTTTCCAATTAATGGAATTTGCACCATTTTAATTTTTTGGACAGCTTTTTTTCTCTACTTTTAAGGAGGTGTCATGTGCAGTGTCATCTTTTTCAATACTTGCCATTAGTGATATGTAAGGAAGAAAGGTTGAAGAAGTGATTTTTTTAAATAGAGCTATTATTTTATTAGAGGTTAGGAATTAACTCTGTCTTTAGTAAGCTCATATTTCCATTGTCATAAATAGTTCTTAAGTTTTCACTTTTTTTAAGATTTAAATTTGACACTTTTATTTAAAATAAAGTTTATTTTTATCTCATAGTTGAATGATGACATTTGAATTTCTCTAGCAAAAAGAGCACTTTACTTTCTTCATTGCTGTTTTTAATGTTAACTAAATATTTTTCTCTGTCACCTATAGAAAATAGGAAAATAGTAGATTATGCCATTTTTAGGTTAAAAGTAGTTACTTTAGGAATGGCACTTTGGATTAATGCTATAGAAACATTTTTAATGCTATAGCAGATTGTTTTTAGCTTGCTAATTTACTACTTTCTTAAACTCCCTTTTGGGTTTAGTATTTGTCATATATGTTATATGTTTATAGAATAGTTTGAAATTGGGTTCGGAAGAGTCAGATACTTTTCACTCTTTTCAGCATATATTTTGAGTATAGTTTATGTATGTGGTCTGGTAAGTCTTCCTGCCCACTTCCAGATAACTCTTGTTTTGTATATTTGAAACTTTATGGCTTTTAGGACTAAATCTTTTCTAATTTCCAAAGCAATACAGGTTTATTAGAAAATATTAAACCACTAAAAATACATAATAAACTGGAAAGTGATGGTACATCCTCATTACCTATGGGATAAAGTCTTTAGTCAGGAAAGAGCATTATCTTAGAAAAGATCTTTTGACAGCCTTAACTGACCTGTTAAATATTTTTTAATACAAAAATTAAAGCATACAATTTTTATGTTATTACATGTAAATTACAGAAGTTGGATTATAATATTTAGCATTATTCACAAGATATGAACTTGTATTTATTCTCATTTCATTGTAGACTGGTAGAAAATTTGACATATATTGGGGATTGGTTTTAAGTTTAGTGTTTGGGAACCACTGATCTAACCACCCTTACTCTTCTCTCACTGCTCCCCAGAATATAGCCAGACTTGTCCTCTTGCTCTTCTAGTGTACTGTTAGTTAGCTTTGATTTTGTTCATATGGTTCCCTCCTTCCCAGTTATGTGCCACACATCCTCCATTGTTAATTTCAAATCCTCCATTGGCAGAGACTACCAAATTCCTACCAGAATTTATTCTCTTCATCCTGAGCCTGGAGTTAGCTAGCTCTTGTTTTGTGAGTTCTAGCCAATGGAATGTAAGTGGAAAATGATATGCAGTGTTCCTCTGCATTCTTTTCTTTTTTGCTAGGTGGATGTGTAACATGATGTGAAACCAGGGAAATGGAGAGCCACAATGTAAGCAGCCTAGGTCCCCAAATGACTATGTAAGAGAATTGCCCTACCAATGTGAGCCCTTCTCCTCTATGATAATTATATATGCAAGAAGTAAATTACTGTGTTAAGCCATTACATGTTTGATGCTATTTGTTACTTCACTTCCACCTACTATAATAGCACTACTTTCTCTAGGAGGTGTTTCCTGACTATGCTAGTTCACTTAGATTATCATTTTTTTCTTCTAAAATTCTATATTTACTAGGTATTTTTAATTCACATTTTTTAAGAACCAAAAACAAAGGCAGAAAAAAAGATAGTATATATTTAATTTATACATGTATTGCTCAGATAGATGGTAGGCCTTTGGAAGAAAGTGACTTTGTCTTATAATTCTTTTGTATTTCCCATCGTACCCGGCTAAGGCACTCAGTAAAGACTTGAAAGAAAGAAAAGTTGGGAAGAAATCTTTAAAGCATAGATACTGGAGTCTGCAATGGTGGTAAGTTTTTTAGTTAACTTTGTTTATTTTAGTTTTCTCTGGTTAGATGTCCTTCATCATAAAGTAGAAAAATGGTATAGAAAATCCATAATTTAATAAATTGAAACAAACATAAAATAGTGACATTTGTAGTATGGAAGTCGTTTTCTTCTTTCTTCTCCCTGCCTTTTCCCCCTTCTATAAACATTAAACTTTTACAGTGTGTCTGTTCTAGGTCCCGGGGGTACAGCAGTGAATAAAAGAAACAAAAATCTTTGCCTTTCAGAGTCAACAGAAAAAAGTAAAACATTTGAAATGCTAAATGCAACCAGTATTGAGAAAAATAAAGTGGGGGTTTATGGGTGCGTGGGCAGCAATGTGAGTGGTGCTTGAAGTGTGTTAAATGAGGATAAGATGTGTTGGGGGAGTTGAAGTGTGTTGCGTGGTGCTGGTGTTAAAATTTAAGTTGTACAGTCAGCGAAGTACTGTGTGAGTGAGTGACTCTTGGGTTAAGTGCTGAGCCAGGTGAATAGAAACCTTGTGGCTACCTGGAGAAAGAGCTGTTAAGTAAAGCAGACCACAAGTATTCCTCAACCCAAAGTGAGAGTGGTGCAAATGTTCTAAAATTGATTGTGATGCTTATTGCACTATGAATATACTAAAAACCACTGAGTTGTACACTTTAAATGTGTGGATTTTATGATATGTGAATTATATCTTAATAAAGCTGTTAAAAAGAAAAACCTCTAAAATCAGAGCTTTAGAGGTCTTCAGCATCAACCCAGGGAAAAAAACCCATTTTCCTTACTGCTTTTTTTTAGAATATTTGGCTTTGTAGTAGTCATAGTTTACTACAGTAAATCACATGAATTTTGTTCCAGTTAAGTGTAGAGACTGTGAATCACAGTAATCATTATGAATATATTAGTAAATTTGTATAAGATTACTTTGGCTGTAAGGTTTTAAAAATTCCAACACTAAAATTTGGTCCTATATGTGCAATCTTCATAGCTTGCTGCTAAAGTAACAGTAGATTATTATCCATTTATAACTTGCAGACAAAAGGTAATGTTGGCTTCCTGCTCAGTAATGACCGATTTGAGATTGAGACTGTGCTGACTTTGCAGCCACATCCTTCACCAGCTTGCCAGTTGCCTGATAGCACTGAGCTTGGAACTGTCCTTACTTTCTCTTTTCTTTTAATGGTTTATATTCAAAACAGCTTGGTTGTCCTTGGATCTTGCTTTTTCAGATTCTGACTCTTAGATATTATCTTTCCTTTTTCCTCTGGAAATAAGTTGTAGCACTCAATAGCTGTTTCCTTTGTACACCCACATTCCAGATTCCAGCCACCTAGGCTGCATGAATTTAGATCCCTTTTCCTAGACACTGCGAGTTGTAGAGCTAGAAAGGGTCTCAGAGTGCAGAGTTGTGTAGCAAGTCAGTGCAAAGCTCATATTAGGTTCTCAGCAATCCTGAATTCTATCTCCAATGTCTGTTTCCAATACCATTGCTGTATTTCCATCAGAAATTAACAAATGATGCTCACTAAAGGCAGTTACCTTGACCATAGGGAGATTCTTCAGATCCTATTACAATGTGAAAGTTATGGACTCTGAATTTGTATAATCTTAGATAAACCATCAGATCGTTTCCTCTCAATCTGTAATCATTTTTTGGCCCAGGATCAGTTTTCCATTTTACTGATATGTTAGCATATGATCTCATCCTGGTTTAGAACAGAGAACACGTGACTTAGACTATAGATCTAGCCCTAGATCTGCCACAATATGACTGTGGCAAATATCTTTATCTTATTAAAGACATTTTGTATTTCAGTTGTAGTTCTGATAGCAGCATTCCCCCCTCCACCTTTGTACCATACAGGTGAATGGGCTTGGAGAATACAATTCACAAGATGCGAGTAAAATGAAAGCATATTTAATGTTATCTTCTTTACTTCCCCTGGGAAAGAAGAGGAATTTCCACTCCAAGAAGTAGAACTTCTTTACAGTTTCTTACCACTCAGGCAAGATACAGTGGGGAAAGAGCCTGTTCTGTTCCATCTGGTCAAGGAAGAAAGAGAAATTCTGCTAAGAGGTCTGTGTAAGGCAGGGATCAGGGAGTGCCCTGTGGCCCCACCTGCTGTAGTTATCTCACAAAGGAAGGAGGACAAACCCAGAATGGAAGACAAAAGATTCTATTAGAAAGTAGGGGTCAGGGGCTCTGTTTCTGGCAAGCAAAGGCCCTGAGCTTTTACAGCCCTTCATATTTATTAAGTAAACTGAATAGGGAGGAGGAGTGGTAGTCAGCTACTTGATTTATCACAGGCACTGCTTCCCTTGTTTAACAGGTCCCAGATATTCAGGTAGATAACCTTAAGGAGCACAGATAGCCTCTAGGGGCATGGGATCTGGGGCATGACTGCCCTCAACATTCCTTCTGGCGGCAGACACAGTTTGTCAGTTTGCTGACATCCTGCTTGCATGAGGACAGTTTGTTGTTTACTCATATAGCCTCCAGAGGTATATTGAGTTGGTCATGCCTCACATTATTGGAGTATCTGGCACCCACTTTGGCCTGAAGAGAGCCAGCCAGTGTAATGGTGGGTCTGTACAAGCAACCCACTATTACACTTAAAACATGCAAAACACTGGCCACACTCTTACACTTCACGTGAAGCATTTGTGTCTAAATCCAAACTGATGTGTCTTCATCTAGCTATATCAGCTTTCTTTTAATAATAATAACCAGTATTTACTCAGTGTGTGTACTATGCACCAATTATTGTTCCAAGTACTTTATGTGTATTAACTCATCTGATTTTCACAACTCCTTGATGTGTAGGTACTGCTATTATCACCCCTATTTTTTACTGAGGAAGTAACAGGTTGGAAATTTCACAATTATTAAGTGGCCGAGCTAGGGTTCAAACCTGGATAGTCTCACCACAGTCTTAGCTAATTTAGGGGCTACTCTGATTTTGAAGAGCAGTTTGATTGTAGGAAGGCTTAGGACTCAAAAAAGGAAATTTTCCTGGTAACTCTTAATAATACACTAAGTTACTTTACTTCTCTGAGTTTCTTCACCTGTAAAATAGAGTTTTGAGAAACTAGGCACTTGAAATGCTTCCTCTTGGAGAATTCTAAGATTTTGAACTCATAGATTATAATACCTAAATTGTTACTTGTTTTCAACGAACTTAATACAGCACGCAAGTTTTGAAGATTTAATTTTGTAGTCATCTGTATACAGTATACATACCTATGTGCAGAAATATATTAAGCTGCACTGTCCAATATGGTATCTAGTAGACTAACACATAGCACTGACCATTCATGATGTGACTAGTCAAATTGAGATGTGCTGTAAGTGTAAAATACATACCAGATTTCAAAGACTTAGTATGTAAAAATAAATGTACAATATCTTGTTAATAATTTATTTGGATTGATTACATGTTGAAATGATAACATTTTAGACATACTAGGTTAAATATATTATTTACTTTAAAAAGTGTGGCTACCAGAAGAGTTAAAATTATAGTTGTGGCTTGGCTTACATTATATTTCTATTAGATATTGCTGTTGTAGAAAGTCCTAAATGAGAAAGAAGGTATAGTTTATATGAGTAGGAAACTCATATAGTGAAATAGGCAGAAGACAGTATGTATCTGTAAACCTAAGTACATCTGTAAATATATAGGCCATGGATAAAGCATATACATATATATATATATACACACATACATATATACATATATATATATATACACACACATACATATATATATATATATTTTTTTAATTTTTAAAATTTTTCTGTTTTTTTGAGACAGTCTCGCTCTTTCACCAGGCGCCAGGCTGGAGTGCAGTGGCGCAATCTTGGCTCACTGCAGCTTCCACCTCCCAGCTTCAAGCAATTCTCCTGCCTCAGCCTCCCGAGTAGCTGGGACTACAGGTGCGTGCCACCACGCCCAGCTAATTTTTGTATTTTAGTAGAGACGGGTTTTCATTATGTTGGCCAGGATGGTCTTGATCTCTTGACCTCGTGATCTGCCCACTTTGGCCTCCCAAAGTGCTGGAATTACAGGCGTGAGCCACCATGCCCAGCTGGATAAAGGATATGTTTGATAAAATATATTAATTGAAACAATAGACATATTAGTGCCATGTATAATTTAGTAGTATATTTATTGAGCCCTTATCACACCAGGCACTCTTCTAAGCACTTTACATTTATTAATTCAATACTTATCCTAAGGTAGGTACTGTTATTACTCATGGAGTCACAGTGAGGTCGTTAACTTGCTTTTAAGGCTACATTGTTAGTACAGTGAGTAATGGAGTTAGGGTTTGTATAGAGTTTGCCTCCAGAGCCTGTGCTGTTAACCATTGTGTTGTATTGCCTCATTAATCTAGGTGACCTTATGATTTGCTGTATTTCTGGCTCTCATGATTTCATATGGTAGTATATGCATAGATAACCCATTAGAATTTAAAAGCTTAGCAAGTGGCCTTAGTACCAGCTTGTATTTATATTTTGCTTGTAGATTTATTTTTAGTTTCCCAAGAGTGAATAATTTTTACCTATAGCTACCACTTCTAAGGCTGGTTGTGTATGCCTTAATTTTAGCCTATTAATTGCCTTTGTGGTAGTACTCTACAACTTTTGTGTATGTTATATGTAGATGGTATAACTGGACTTTCAGGGAGAAATATATATGGCCAAAATAATAACCAATAAACTAATTATAATTCAAATGAATGATAAGAAAAGAGAATATGGGAATTTGCCATTGGATTTACTCTGCTTAGAAGCTGTAATTGCAAAAAAGATAAAATGTGTATTTTAAACATTTTTATTCCTAAAGGGAAACTATAATACTATGTCTAGGTTGAGCATATATTAGGCATTTATGTATCATGTCATATGTTTCAATACATATATTTAAGTATCATCCCTTTTTAAAAAAATTTTCTCCTCAAACTTTTTTAAAATTGTACTTTATGTTCTGGGGTACATGTGCAGATCGTTAAGTACCATCCTTATAGCCTAAAATTTAAAAAAAAAATACTTATTTTCTGGCTACCCAGTAGGTGTGGAGGATACAAGAATAGATATAACAGGTTTCTGACATGTAGAAATAAGACATACATGAAAAATAGTGAGATAAATATCAGTTTAACACAATAACACTAGTACATTATGAATACACAAGTTTTATAGGAATTCTAGGGAAAGGAGACTTTTTTGAACTGGTAATTTGGGTAGGGTTACTGTAGGAGGAGAGAATTGAGCTACTTGTAGGATGGATTGAATTTTCTTAAGTGGAGTAAAGTGGGCAAATATGAGCAAATGCTGAGACATGAGGAGGTATAAATTGAGCTTGGGCAATAGGAAGAATTCAGCTGTGGCTTGAGTAGAGTGTTAGGAAGCTGAATAGTTAGAGGAAATTTCAAAAATTAACTTGGGGCCAGACTGCTGAAGACTTTAAATTTTAAGAGTAGGCGTTTGGACTCCTTAAGAAGTTAAGAGTTGGGGTAAGAAAAAAAAGAAAAAAAAAACGTTGAGTATATGATACTTTATCCTTGAGTTACTGCTATGTGATGGATATCACTAATAAGTTATGTAAAATGCTAGATGTTTTTAGTTCTTGGTAGTAGGCAATACCAAAGAGCTTGCTTTCTTTATTACTAGTAAAATCTAGTGCATGAAATTGTCTTGTTAGCATAATCTGAGACTTCTTGATTGGAAGAAATTTTATCACATAGCAAATAACTTGACAGTTGTCTATTTTTGGAGACCGCAAATCAGTATTTTGCATTGACTCTGTGAATTTCATTTATAAATTTCCACAAACTGTAAATTTATACCCTTATTTTTGGGGCACACTAAAATTAGCTCTTTTTAAAAAAGCTTTGGCTTATTTTGGCTCCACTACCTTATTAGCTCAGACCCATGGGCTACATTGTTTGACCTGCTGAACCCCGTGTTTTTTCTTTGTAAAATTAGAAAGGCAACTCCTTTCCAGGGGTGGTGAGATTATCTAGTGAAGTAAGACAGTTGCAGTAATGTCTGGCACACATGTGGAAGTGGATACTCAGTAAATTTTGTCTCCGTCCCTCTTAAGATTAAAATGGTTGTGAACAGAGACTTAAAATAGACTTTCTTCTTATTTAATATAGACTTTCATGTAGTGGAACTCATAAGGAAATCTGGAAGGCAGTAACTTTTGTAAGTCCAACTTTGTTATAACTTGGATTTTTAAAATGTTGATATATCAATAGAAGTTGGTGATGTTTTAAAAAATTAATTGGCAGCTGTTTTATGGGAATGTACAGAAAAAACTGAACAATCAAAGGACTAAAGTATTTCTACAAAGTCATTTTATTTCGTGAGCTAAACACTATGGCATTGAAAGTAAATGAAGTCCAGGAGGAATATTCTTATACTAAGCATGTTCTAGATCATGCAGATAAGGAAGTGCAGTTTTTTTAACTGCCATTTTTTTTGCATACATCAGTAAGTATTAATATATGTGTAGTTGTGTAACCCCTCCCAACTATAGTCAAGATACAGAACAGTTCTGTCACTCCAGAAAACTCCTCGTGCTATCCCTTTATTGTCTCACATTCTCTTCCTAACCTCTGGCAACCATTGATCTGTTTTCTGTTTCTCCCTTTATGGACTGGAATAATAGGGGCTATCAAATCACATGAATATCTTAAATACGATACCAACTGAGATAAAATGTTGAAGTATCAAATAAGGTAATGGTAATGAAAGTTCTTAGTACATAGAAGCATTAGGCATTTAAAAAATAGTCCCAGCACTTTGGGAGGCCAAGGAGGGTGGATCACGAGATCACTAGTTCGAGACTTGCCTGACCAATATAGTGAAACCCCATCTCTACTTAAAAAAAAAAAATACAAAAATTAGCCAGATGTGGTGGCACACGCCTGTAGTCCCAGCTACTCGGGAGGCTGAGGCAGGAGAATCACTTGAACCTGGGAGGCGGAGGTTGCAATGAGCTGAGATGGTGCCACTGCACTCCAGCCTAGGTGACAGAGAGAGACTCAGTCTCAAAAAAAAAAATTAGTTTTGACTGGGTGAAGTGGCTCACGCCTATAACCCAACACTTTGAGAGGCTGAAGTGGTAGGATCTCTTGAGAGCAGGTGTTCAAGATGAGCCTGGTAACAGTGAGATCCCCCCATCTCTGCAATCAATCAGTCCAATAACTAACCAACTAAATAATTAAAAATAAATAAAAATAATAAATAAAACAGAAGAACAAGAAAATAATTGCCCAGTTATGATGGTGTGTACCTGTTGTCACAACTGTTCAGGATGAGGAGGCAGGAAGATCACTTGAGTTCAGGAGTTTGAGGTTGCAGTGGGCTATGATTGCACCTCTGCACTCCAGCCTGGGCAACAGAATGAGACCCTGTCTTAAAACCAAAAAACAAAAAGAAAATAGTTTCATATATAATATTAAGTCAGTAGGTGAAGTTTAGCAGAACTCTTCTATAAAGTCAAGTTTGTGTAATGTTCAACAGCTTTTTTCCTCAGAGGCTTTTAGGCTAATTTTGAAAAGACTTGTTTCACATAGTCCTGGTAGCTGGAAATACCTGTGTTGTCTTTTAACCTCATATTCTTCATAAGTGAAAGTGTACAATATCTACCTTGAAAGGTTATGATTATTAAATGCAGTGATTAAAAAATCTAAACTTGTAAATACAAGTACACATACATGTGTGTAAGGTGTGTGTGTGTGTGTGTGTGTGTGTGTGTGTGTGTGTGTGGTTGCCTGGCCTATAGTAGGCATTCTATTAATTTTTTTTTAAAAGTCTGCAGTAGCTTTGCAATGTTGGCTTGCCCAAGGGATGCTATGTCTACTTAATATCTATATTCTCTCCCCTGCTTTCTCCATGGAAAATTGATCAGTTGATCCTCAAAGCATCACCTTTCTGTTTTAATCATTTTGATTTTTTTTTTTTTGAAATGTATCACCAATTTCTCAGTTTGGGGGTGGATGGAAGTATAGTAAATCTATTTAAGTTAATGATTCCAGGTTCATTTCATGCTATAACCATTTCATAAAGTGTGATTTTTTTTTTTAAATTGATCATTGGGACATATGGGCCAAATCTTTGCCAATCCCAGAGCTTCCTTTTGAACTGTGTTTTTAAATCCATACTATAAGATTGATTTTCTTTTTGACATTTTAATCTTTTCTTAAAAGTAAAGTACACAGTGTTCTGATGTATAACATTTTAGGCAGTAAGATGTAATTACTTTGCTACAAATTTAATTATTTAATCAAGTGCAGAAGCAGATTTAGGATTTTTTATTCTTGCCCACAAATCATTGCACACGCTTTCTTTATCAGTGTTCTTTTTCTCATAATTTGTGGTAAAAATATTCATGGAATCAGTAAATTATAGAACTGGAAAGAACCTTCATGATCATCTAGTCTATTAATTTTTAATTCTAACTCAAAGCCCTCCTTTCATAATACATATTTCTTTATTTTTTTTTTGAGATAAAGTTTTGATCTTCTTGCCCAGACTGGAGTGCAATGGCACGATCTTGGCTCATAGCAACCTCCGCCTCCCGGGTTACCCGGGAGGCTGAGGTGATTCTCCTGCCTCTATCTCCCGAGTAGCTGGGATTACAGGCACGTGCCACCATGCCCCACTAATTTTGTATTTTTAGTAGAGATAAGGTTTCTCCATTTTGGTCAGGCTGGTTTCGAACTCCTGACCTCAGGATATCTACACGTCTTGGCCTCCCAAAGTGCTGGGATTACAGGTGTGAACCATTGCGCCTGGCCCATAATAAATATTTCTAGTACTCTCCTTAGTGTCCTGAAATGAAATTCCTAATGAAAATTTTTACCCCCATAAATAATATGAATCAATATATTCTCTAATTGCAATATAAAGGAAAAATAAAAGGAATATAATTTAAAATGCTGTAGAAGGTACGATTTTGCTAGAAGACTAAAAAAAAAAGATGAAGAAAAAAAGCACCAACAGTTTTCCAAAATGCTCTTAGCAGGGTAGTATTATTTTGTTCAGAACTACTAACAGAGCCCCAGTCTTCTCATTTCATAGGTAAAGAAAGTAAGGGTGGAGGTGAAAGGGTAGAGGAGAGGGTGTTGTTTGGATTACATAGGTGTGGTTTTTAGTAGAGTGTGAGGCCTGGTGTATAAGTCTAAGTGGTCAGTAGGTATAAGACTTCTTTGCCTCATGGTTTTTCTAAAGATTACATGAAAATATTTTTTTATTTTTTAATGAGGTATGGAGTTATGTATTATGCTTGACTTCTTTGCTGTGGAGCTACGGATCATATATTGGAGTCTATATTAGTCTGTTCTTGCATTGCTATAAAGAACTAAGAACCTAAGACTAGGTAATTCATAGAGAAAAGAGGTTTAATTGGCTCATGGTTCCACAAGCTGTACAGGAAGCGTGGCTGGGGAGGCCTCAGGAAACTTATAATCATGGCAGAAGGCAAAGGGGAAGCTGGATTGTCTTACATGGCCAGAGCAGGAGGAAGAGAGAGAAAGGGGTTATACATGCTTATAAACAACAAAATCTCGTGAGAATTTATTCACGTTATGAGAATAGCAATGAGGAACTGCCTCCATGAACAGTCACCTCCCACCAGGCCCTTCTTCCAACTTTGGAGATTACAGTTCAACATGAGATTTGGGTGGGGACACAGACCCAAACCATATCAGGATCCTTCTTTCTGAATTAGTTTGTTGGCGGAATCCTGTAGGATAGTGCCAGCTCACTGTACCTTTTGCCTCTGTTTCTGCTCTTGGCACAGAGTAGCCTCTCAGTTAGTGGAGTTTCTTGGGGTCTTTTTGCTGGGTATTGTATGGGTAGTGGACATGTGGACATGTGTATGATAACTGGAGGACGTTCAGTAGGATCAGAGATGCCTCCAGTGCTTCCATTATCTGGCATTATGACCTTGGGCACAAAACCATGTCTTCATCTGTAAAATTCCCACCTTTTCTTTCTTAGAGGTTGCCACAAAGGTCAAATAAAATCAAATAAGAGTGTAAAGGAAAGTGATTTGTAGACTTTGTAATGTGTCATATGCACATGCAATGGATTAGTGTTAACTAAAAGCCTAGCATCCTTCCTCTCTAGAGTTATAAAGATATTATGGGCCTATTTGTTATTATTAAAAATACTCATCTAAATCTTAGTTCCTTGAACCTAACAAACACCTACCTGCCCAGGGATGCAGGATACCATACACATTCTCCTCTCTTAAGGCCCTGTTTCCACCCAGGCAGCCCCCAGTAACCCACAAACAAAACCCAAAACAAAGCTTCTGTTCTTTAGCTGTACTACTGTTATTACTTCTGGCCTTCCTAGAAGAGCATACAACTCTTGTTATAGCTTTCATAGCCTTTATTACAATGTCACTATTTACTTATTTCAGAATTAGATTCCCTTGCTAGATTGTAAGTTTCATGAGACTTTTGTTATCTACTTTATGTGATTGTGTATGAAGGTAAAAGTATTCTTTCCAAAATATAGTAAAACTGATACTTAGGGAAGATGCCCCATGTATATCCTCTAGACTCAACATTTTCTGATACAAAGCAGAGGTGCTTGAAGTAAACACAATACAGGGCAACCCTAGTACCAGTTCAAGTTCATTTTTACTTTCATCCCACTAACTCATTTAATTTCTTGGAGAAGTGCCACCCCCAATAACTTCTAGAATGTTGCTTTTGTAATTATTCGTTATGTGGAATTTTAGTAGCTTAATTTTATATATTTTTTAGCCTTTACACTGAATTGCTTTTTTAAATGAGGATTCCAGGTAATCAAGGATAAAAGTCTTTTGGAGAAAAACTGAGTTTTTATTAAAAATGGTAGACTTGGCACTAATAACTATTTTTGTGGCATTTTGTTAAATATCTGAAAAAACATTTTACTCTTTTTTTTTTTTTGAGACGGAGTCTTGCTCTGTCACCAGGCTGGAGTGCAGTGGCGCAATCTCAGCTTACTGCAACGTCCACCTCCTGGGTTCAAGTGATTCTTCCGCCTTAGCCTCCCGAGTAGCTGGGACCACAGGCGAGTGCCACCATTCCTTGCTAATTTTTGTATTTTTAGTAGAGATGGGATTTCACCATGTTGGCCAAGATGATTTCAATCTCGTGACCTCGTGATCCACCCACCTTGGCCTCCCAAAGTGGTGGGATTACAGGCATGAGCCACTGTGCCCGGCCTACTCTTTTATAAATAAATTGTAATTTACTCATTTGTAGCAGCCTCTGACAATTTTTTTTCTTTCACTTTGGGACTTAATGCTTTTCCTTAAGTGCAGTGATTCAGTTTCTCATTGTTGATTCTCTGAATAGTTATTTTTAAAACTCTTTAAATTCATAATCTAGGCTTCATTAATTTAAACTGAGTTTTGCTTTGTTGGTCTTCCTGTTACTTTGTTTCTTCTTATTTTTTAATGCATTGTCAGCCATACTCTTCACCACCTCATTTCAGTGATGCCAATAACTTAGGGTATTCATATTAGTAGACAGCTTTCACTCTGATACTATTTTGAAGGATATATGGTATTTTTCTCTGCCTGCACCATGTAGTCCTCCTTTCTTTCATAGCCTGGAATTTGTGCTCCACAAATGTGAAGTTGTTTATTGGAAACAGTTCAAGATTTGGAGTTAAATGGTTGTAGGTTTAAATCCTGACTCCACTGCTTGCCAGTTATATGGTCTAGGTGAAGCAGTCTTGTTGTCTGAGGTGTTACCCATACTTCTTTGTCTCATGACCAAGAAAATTAAGGAGTATGGCCACCAAGGGTGAGTTTGGAGCAAAAGTTTAATAAACAGAAGACAAAAGTTCTCTGCAGCTGAGAAGAGGTCTGAAAGAGGGTTGCCAGCTATGAGGCTGAGTCTGGGAATTTTATGCGCTAGAAAGATGAGGAATGTGCTGACTGGTCTGGAGGCTCTTTTAGAGAAAGCACGACTTAGAAAGAGATATGATAGTGTAAAGAATTGGAGACAGAGGTGGAGGCTTGGCCCAGGACCTTGACCTGGGACCAGTCAGGGACTGAAGTGAAAGCTTGGCCTGAGACCAATCAGGGGTTGAAATGATGATTCACCCTACATAAGGAAGACTTAGCTGGTGGCTAACTACAGAAAGGTAGGCGTATGTCAAATAGGTGAAAAGTAAGAGACTAAGATACGCCAAGGAGGGAGAAATTTGTCCAAAAAGGGTTTTGGGTTCACAGAGTGTTTCCATTCAAGGACCTGGGCTCTTTCCTATCAGGGGCCTGCAGTTTGATTTTCAGGCTTCCTTGTTTGAAGAAATTTTACCAAGGACCCAACCCAACTGCCTGCCTGACTGGTTTCTTTATCCTCTCTCATGGGCATGTTTAAATGTTTCTGAGCTCACTTTCTGCAGCTATAAAATGGATATATGGTTAACTACCTTATAGAGTTGTGAGAATTGGAATATTGTATGTAAAGTTCTTTATATAGCATTTCTCTTTTCTTCATGTCTTTTAATGATTCCTGAAAAAATACTCATTTTTAATGCAACCAATTTTAATATAGGCAGAGTAGACTGGAGAGACCAGACTGAGAGTGGGAAGCCTGCCCTAAGGCTCCTTCTATCTCTAAAATTATGTGTTTGTGACTAACATTAAATGAAGATTATATAAGATGTAAACCAACCATCAGGCAGTCTGGATAAAAATTTTCTTAGCATTAAGGAAAATAAACTATCAAAAGTGAATCTGATCTCTATTACCTCTTCTAGAATAGAAAGGGTTTGCCTGGGCCACTGATTTCAGATGATGTTCTTTAACACCCCTAGGGAGGAGAGGTCCTGACAGAGATGAGGAGTAGGGTTGGGCTCTGAATCAGAGCTGCTGTGTTTTTATTTGTTTTATATGAGACTTCTTGGTGGTATTTTTGGATAAAGGGTTTCATGGCCCAGAAGTTTGCTAGCCAGTGGACTAATTATCTCTAAAGCCTGTGTCAACTTTGAATTTCCATGATATATGATTTTATAGGCAATGTGGTTTTTAAATTGATCAGATTTTCAGAGATGACTTCCATGATATTTTAATGATTATACTGTTTTGAAACATCTCTTTTTGAAATAATCTCTTTTTGTCCATCAAAGAGTTACATCTGTATATCCTGTAAATAATTTTTTAAAATCCTGCATCAATTGCCTTTCTTAAGGCTTTGTGAGATTTATTGGCAGTCACATTAATTATCTGTGGTTTTTATTTATTAATGGTAGGAATGTGCTACATGAAACACTTTAAGATATGTAGAGAGAGTTCTGGGGTCATTCACTGTTACTTAATTTGATTTTTGTAAATCTAGAGAATAAAAGGTTCAGCATTTTAATAGCCAAGCAGATGTTTCAGTAATTAACTGTGTTACTGTTTGTACAAAATATACTTTTATATAAAACCATTGTCCTTGAGAATAAGTAAAAAAAAAAAATAACATTTGTAACATTCACACAGAATTCCATGGTTGATAGAATTCAATCAGAAATGCTTTGAATCAAAATTTACTTACTTAAATCAAAACTTAATGAAATCAATTTCATTCATATTATGAGGTATTAATCGTGAAAACATCTCAAGTATTTAAAAAACAAAACCTAATGCCAATAAGTATAAACAAAATAATTTTACCTATAATATATACATAAGTAATAAATCTGTTTCTGCCTTTTCTTCAGTACTTCATGGTTTTTTGACTTCTCAAGTTAAAGTTATTTTGTAGAATAGTGACTATATATGCTTTATCTGTGGCTCTACTCATTGCCTAGATAAGCTTGTTTCATGAATGAAAATTATACAACATAGTTTTTTGAGAGTTAAGCACTTCTCTAGAATTTGTTTCCAGCGGAAGCCTTAGACTGCTGTTGAATTCTTTTTCTAAAGCAATAGTGCCTTAACTACTTTTATTTCCAATGAAAAACGTTAGGGATCTTCTCTGTGGAAAAATACTTATAACAGCATACAGTTTTAGGAGGCTGAACCCTTGAATATACATTTTATGAATCACTGTGGGTAAACTATTCTTTGCTGTGTGAAGAACAGATTGTAAGAGGGAAACTGATTTACATATTTTCATCATTTTGCTTGTATCTATTAAAAGATACTATGAATGACAGATGTGAAATCAGCCCAATTGTCCCATAGAACTGATTTTATAGTTTCTTTTGAATAAACATAGAAATTGACCCTTTCAGGCTTAAAACCCAAGAAAGTTACAGTTGTCTTATCTGAGTTCCTTTTTCAGGAAACCAACCATCAGGCCTCCCAGATAGTATCAGGGAACTGAAACTTAGCAAATCACCATATTTGGACAGTGAGACACTAGCCCCCTCACCCACCGTGATTGCCTTACTCACCCACCTACTGCCTATTGACCAATTCCTCTTCCTTACCCCTCCCTAATTCCTGGTTTTGTTTTTGTTTTGTTTTGTTTTGTTTTGGCATTTAGTTATATTTCTTTCCTGCTTATAAACTCCTGATTCTAGTTTGGCAAGAAGATGGATTTGAGACTGATCTCCCATCTCCTTTGCTGTGCACCCAATTGAAGCCTTTTTCCTCTGGCAGTACTTATCTTAGTGACTGGCTTTCTGTGCTTCGAGCAGCAGAGACCTAGACCAAACCCCCAGTGCTTCAATAACAGATGTCTTTGTTTTACTTGACAAAATGGTGGTGTGTTCATTCAGTGTGCATTAGTCTGTAACTTTAAAAAAGTATTTTATTAAAGATAATGACATAACTATAGATTTTGTAAAGAATATGAGCTGTTTGTTTTTTAAAGATTTCATTGTAGGCTGAGTGTGGTGGTCAACATGGTGAAACCCTGTCTCTACCAAAAAAAAAAAAAATTAGCCAGTCATGGTGGCTTACACCTGTGGTCCTGGCTACTTGGGAAGCTGAGGTGGGAGGATCACTTGAACCCAAGAGGTGGAGGTTGCAGTGAGCCAAGATGACACCACTGCCCTCCAACCTGGGTGACAGAGTGAGATTCTGTCTCAAGAAAAAAAAAGAAAAGAAAAAAGAATTGATTATAATAAGAAACATGAAGGAAAGCATTTTATTCCGTGTCCAGTCAAATCACTTGTTAGATGCCCTCCCCTGAAACAGTGGCATTTTATGCCTTTCAATGAATACCAATAATTTTATATTAGAAAAAGTGATTAATGTCTGAATATCAACCTTTTTATGTATGAAAAACATTGGACCAGTTTCTTTAACATTGTATAATTCAAATTTTATACTTTATGTTAGCGGCTAATGCCACCCTCATTGATACATATATTAGTGATGAGCTTTATCCAGTCCTTTAATAAAAGAAATCCTAGGTTATAATTTTACTCTTTGGAACAAATGTTGCTGGGATATTTTTTGTTAATATGTAAAAATAACACTAGCTGCACACAATTTGGAAAATAAAAATAGGGGAGAGAGGAAAAAACCATAGTTTCACTACGCAGGGACAGCCATTGGTAACATTTTGATGTATTTCGATCTAGTCCTTTTTGTGTTGAGTCATTTCACTCTCTAGTTTTTGGTCCCCTTTTGTTCTCTGGCTCTGCTCGAATTTGTTCTTGTTTCTAATTTGTAAGGTGATAGGTAACTTTACAATTTCTCTTTTCCTTCAGCATTGATGACTTCCAGGGCAGAATTGATTAGTTATTCATGGCTTAGTAATCTCTCAGCTAAGTAACATTATTTTTCTGTTTTGAAATATAATTCACGTATACGGTTCATTCCTTTAAACTGTACAAGTCAGTGGTTTTTAGACCATTCACAGAGCTGTGCAGTCATCACTACTGCCCAATTTTAGACGTCTCCCCCCTCATAAGCTTTGTACTAATTAGTAGTCACCTCACATCTCACTGTCCCTAGCCCTAGGGAACCACTGATCTGCTCTCTGTCTCTGTAGCTTTGTCTGGTCTTGGCATTTCATATGAATGAAATCATACACTATGTGGCCATTATTGACTGGCTTTTTTCACTTAGCGTAGTGTTTTCAAAGTCCATCTATGTTGTAGCATGTATCAATACCATCAGTACCTCTTCTCTCTCTCTTTTTAGTATAATATCTACTGATAGATATACCACTTTTGTTCATCCATTCAACAAGTGAAAGCTGTTTGGGTCGTTTCCACCTTTATTATGAATAGTGCTGCTATCGATTCAGGACAGGTGAGCCCCAGAATTGGGGCTTAACCCAGGAGGATTCTTGGCTTTACCCAGGAAAGAATTTAAGGGTGAGCCAGTGACAGCAATCATTTATGGAACAGTATTGTTCCTTGTGGAACAGGGTTAACTCATAGACATTGGGCCCAGAGTAGGCAACGTATGGTCTCTTGGCAGTTGGATTTATACTCATTTATATCCACTTTCAGTTACATGCAAATTAAGGGGTAGTTTAATACAAATTGAGTGGAAGTTATTTAGAACTTTCTAGGAAAGGGTCAGTAATTTCCAGGCCCTTGCCAAGGAAGGGGTTGGTAACTTCCGGGTCATTGCCATGACGTTTATAAACTGTCATGCTGCTGGTGGGAGTGTCTTATGCTAATGAGCAATGAGGGCAGCTAGGGATTGCTTTCCTTGCCATCTGTGGACGCCTGCCTGTTTTTTCACTTCATCCTGTCTGGGCCAGATCCTGTTTTGGTCAGCAGGGTTGTGACCAGAAAACAAGTCCTACGAGTCTTTTATCTTACTATGAACATTCATGTACCTGTTTTTGTGGGGACATATGTTTTCATTTCATTTGGGTTTATGTATCTAGGACTAGACTTGCTGGATCATATTATAACTCTATGTTTAACATTTTGAGGACTATAATAAGTAATTTGAACAAGAAAAGTAGTCCCTTAAATAACAGCTAGGTAGAGTATGCTAGAGTTACCCTAATCATTCGAAAATGATTTCACATAGTAGAGTTCCACATAGTGTGGGTGTATGTGGTTTTAACTTTTACATCTTGTAAGGAAACTTTGTGTAATAACAGGAAATTGTTGAAATACAGTGTACTTGCTATTTAAGCAGAAAAAAATTGGTGATATTTTAGTAAGTTTGCTACTGATAATTCATATTGTTTGAAACAATTTGGAAGAAACAAAACCCAACAGAAATCTGAGACCATGGAAAAACTTCTTGTGACTAAGCCAATCACTGTGCAGTGTGTACCGTAAAAAATAATGTCAAGAAGTCTGCTTCTTTGTCTTTGCATTTTGTCCTCGCTTGACTGAGTACTGTCCTTCCTCAAGATTCAGGCCTTGTTTGTATCTTAATTTCTTTTCTCTGTTTCAGTTGACTTTCCTTAGCCTTCTAAGATCCCTTTCTAACTGAAAGAATGCTCAGCTGGCCACAGGAGATACAAGGTCTTACTTAGCCTGATTCTGTCGCAACTGGCCTCTGTGAGTACAAGCCAGGGCCTCAACCTTCTAGCGCCTCACTTCCTTTGTAGGTATGCTGAAAGATGTTTAAAGCTCAATGATTTTAATTCTAGATCTAGGCTTGTAAGATTTTATGAACTCACTATCACACGCTTGATGCTTTTCTTATGAACTTGGTATTTAATACATGCTTTCTTGTCTTCTTTCCTTCCTCCCTTATTGAAGTTCATTCTTTCTCCACCTAGGTGATACCCATAGGAGGGCGCAGACTCCATGTTACTATCCTTGTACTTTGCCCAAAGATGGTTAATATTTGATAGTGCAAATAATGAGTTTTTAATGACTGACTGACTGATGTTTATTTTCTGTTTAAATGAAATGATTAAAATAACTTTGTAAATGTAGACAGATTCTTTTTTCTTTTTATAAAACTGTATGCTTTTTACTACAGTAAACATGAGTATAGTCAGAAATGACCATTCTGTTTTTGGTAACTTTAAAAATAACTATTTTCTGCTAGAACTTTGTTTATCCTTAAGGGACTTGCGTGTGTGTGTGGTGTGTGTGTGTGTGTGTGTATGTGTATGTGTTTATATATTTATGTATATATAACATTATATATAACATTACATCTGTAACATATATACAACATATACACAACATACTACATATATACACTGCATACATATATAACATATATCACACATATACCATACAGCAGATGCAGCATGCATACAACATATATTACATGTAATATACATTATATACATATATATCACATATAACATATACATACACCACATAGACAACATATATACATATATAACATTACACATATAACACAAATAATATATATTACACATATATTACATGTAACATATATATTTATGGGCTCATATTTTGTGTAGATGGATTTAATTTCAGTAAACCTGCTTTCTGACAGTCTATATACCTTCATCACTTAAGTCTTTTATCATATTTTTTTCTGGCTGCATCTCATGAAGGGAAAAACAAAACACAAGCTTAAACTTCAAGTGGGCAGAGGTAAATGCTGCTCAGTAAACCAAATGATGGTTTTATTAGGCTCAGGATCCTTGGTGGTACCAATGTAGTTTTAGTTTACTAAGATACTTTTATCATTCCTATATCAATTTATGTTTTCAGTCTTTTTAATTTGTCTGTGAAAATTTACTTTGAGCTTAATATATGGTAGACAATCATCTGCCTAGGAGGTATGGGTTATTTCTATCTTAACATTAATCATTTTTGCTTTGATTATGGGATCATGGAAAAAATAGCAGTTACTGACTGACAGGCAACTTACTTTGGCTATGCCTAAGCTACTACTTTTTCCTCTCCCCCTTTTTTTTTCTCTCTACCTTCTTTCCTTTTTGCCATATAAGTAACATGGAAATTTTTTTAAAAAACATTACAGAAAGGTTTAATTCCCTTTGACCACCATCCTCAGTCACAGCTGTCCCATCCCATAGAGAAAACCGTATGTACCATTGGCAGATATTCTTCTAGACAGATCTCTCTGCATTTATAATTATTTATGTAAACCATATGGCGTAAGTTTTTGGGGGGAGAGTGTGGTTTCCTTCCTTCCAAAAATGGTATTGCATTTTCTCTTAGTAGTACATCTTGGAAAGCAGATCAATTTAGAAAATACAGCTTGACTGCATTCTTTCCAGCTGCTGCATATTGTTGCACAGTATTTGGATGTACCATAGTTTAGCTCTCTCCCCATCGGCAGACATTAATGTTTCTGTTTTCTGTTATAGACAATGCTGTAGTGAAACACCTTTGTACATTTAGTTGAGTATTTCTCTAGAGTAAATATTAAGAGGGAATTAGATATTCAGAATAGCAATAGCTACTTACCAGTTTGCCCTCTAAATTGGGTATACCACTTGATACTCCCTCCAGCTGTGAAGGCAAGGACACCAACAATGGTTTTTAGACTATCAGAGGCAAAATGTAGACATTTATTTATTTTTTAATACAATTTACAGGAGAGGGTAATGGAGTTTTAATGTTTTAATTTGTATTTTCTTGAAAATAGTGAAGTTAAACATTTCTTTGTACATCTATTGACCATTTGTATTTTCTTCTTATAAATTGCATATGTCTAATTAGATTATTTATAAAATATCCAGGTTAAATTATTTTATATATGTAACATTTTTGGGTGAATATTGTATTATAACATACATATAGAGCAGTACATAAATCAAAAATTTCAACTTTCATAAAGCGAATGCACCCTGTGTAAGCAGCACCCAATTCAAGAAACAATGTTACCCAAATCTTAAAAGCTCCCTGGTGCTCCTTTCAGTTGCTATACCTTCTCCACACCTCCCAAGGATAACCAGTATTTATACTTCTAACACTTAATGTAGCTTACCTGTTTTGGAACTTTAGATAAGTAGAATCATACAGCATATACTCTACTTCTTTCTATGTATTAACTTAAATTTTAAGCAAGAGAATTATATCAGCGTTTAGAGAACTGTGAATATTTAATGCTCGCTAAACCTTATGGTAAACCTCAAGAGGTAAGTAATAAGAGATAAGTAATGTCATTTTGCAATAATCCTAATCACCTTTATCCTGGTTTAAGAACTCTCAGAATAGACTCCCCCGAGGGAATTATCAAGCTTATTTATTGAAATCCATTAATGGTTAAAAGTTCTTCCTTGCTTCATTTTGGGTAGATATAACTGAAGTTTGGCCCCATTCTGCTTTTTAACTCTCCTGTTGTGTGTGCTCAGAATTGCTCAACTGGGCTTTTATTTCTCCTAAGTTCTCCCTAACTAAAAAGCTTGTTATCTTGTAACTTCTTTTTGTTCCTAGGAAAGTATTATTCTTTTATACAATTTCCAAAAGAATGAAACTGTGTAGTTCATTCCTTTCCTGTTTGTGTCTTTTTTCCAAACATATTAAGGTTGTTTCTTCTGATGATTTGCTTATTAAAGGAGTATACTTTTCAGTCTTCAGAATATTTTTAACATAAATCCTTAAATACTTCTAGTGGTTTCTCAAAACCATATTTTAATAGACACAATGTTTTAAAATTAATAAGTAAGGATGAGTAAGGTCACTAATGGTGACATTCTATTTATTTTTAATTAATAATCTGTTTTCTAAAATAATTTGAGGGTTTTTTAAATAATAAAAGATATATGTGGTAATGCTATTAAGAATACAAATAAAAGATTGAAAGAGGAGAAAAAGATAGTAATAGCCATAATCTTTCATCTTGGAATTGAATGTTAAATTTAGCCATGGGCTTCTATCCTTTGGGACTCAACGGGAAAACAAATACAGTTCTCATTGGGGAAATAAAGAAGCATACCATTTAATCAGGCAGGATGGTTTATGTTACTAAGTGCTGAAAGAAAAGTACATGGATCCTTGTAGATTGCCTAGAAAGGCTTGCGTAAACTCTTAAACAGCAGTTAGAAAGAAAATGCAGACATGTTCATCAGAGTGAGGCTGTGCAAATTAGCATGTATCCATAGATTTAAAAGAAATTAATCAGCTCAAATATTTCATTAATGTTAAAAAAAACTAAATCAGTTTGTGTCTAGTTATGAAGCTTACAAGAAGAGTGATGCATAAATAATGAACATAAAATTCCTTCAGATTGCAGAATAATCTCAGTAATCAGGTTCAAGTATTTTATCTATCTTTCAAAATATTTCTGTTTTTCATTGCTAATGATAATTTTGTGATAATGACTATTATTGTATATGCATATACTATATAGCCAATAATTGATACTCATGTTCACTTTAATTTTATGTATTTGATTTTGTCATTTGAATAAAAATCAACTTATAGTTGTCTTGGAAAAATTGTAAAGTTGTCTGATATATTTGTTTCAACTGACTCCCATGGACTGCTTTTCTAGTAGAATATTGGATTAGAGATTATAACAAAAAATAATTCTAACAGGGATTAATTGATGTGTTTTCAAAATTTTTATTAAATATTTTTATTTTAAGTTCAGGTTTACATGTGCAAGTTTGTTATATAGGGAAACTTGTGTCATGGGAGTTTGTTATATAGATTATTTTGTCACCCAGATATTAAGCCTAATACCTGTTAGTTATTGTTCCTGATCCTCTCCCACCCTCTACCCTTCAGTAGGCCCCAGTGTGTTTTGTTCCTCTCTGTGTGTCAATGTGTTCTCAGCATTTAGCTCTCACTTAAAAGTGAGAACATGTGGTATTTGGTTTTCTGTTCCTATGTTAGTTTGCTTAGGATAACAGCCTCCAGCTCCATCCATATTCCTGCAAAGGACATAATCTCATTGTTTTTTTTATGGCTGGTGTATTTGTACCACATTTTCTTTATCTAGTCTGCCACTGATGAGCATTTAGGCTGATTCCATGTGTTTGCTATTGTGAATAGCATCAGTGAACATATACATGCACATAACTTTATGAGAGAACAATTTATATTTCTTTGGTTATATATCCAGTAATGGAATTGGAGGGTTGAAAAATTGAAGGGTTGAAAAACGGAAATACTATTTCTATTTTTAGGTCTTTGCAGGATTGCCACACTGTTTAACACAATGGTTGAACTAATGTACACTCCCACCAATAGCATATAAGCATTCATTTTTCTCTGCAACCTCGCCAGTACCGGTTATTTTTTCTTTTTAATAATAGCCATTCTGACTGGTGTGAGATGATATCTAATTGTGGTTTTGATTTGCATTTCTCTCATGACCAGCAATGTTGAGCTTTTTCTCTTATGCTTCTTGGCCACATGTATGTCTTCTTTTGCAAAGTGTCTATTCATGTCTTTTGCCCACATTTTAACAGTTTTTTTCCCTTGTAAATTTAAGTTCCTTATAGATGCTGGATATTAGTCAGATGCATAGTTTGCAAAAATTTTCTCCCTGTCAGTTGTCTGTTTGTTGATAATTGCTTTTGCTGTGCAAGTTTTTAGTTTTCTGAAATCCCATTTGTCAATTCTTACTTTTGTTGCAGTTACATATGATATCCTTGTCATGAAATCTTTGCCAGTTCTTATGTCCAAAATAGCATTGCCTTCTGGGTTTTTATAGTTTTGAGTTTTACATTTAAGTCTCTAATCCATCTTGAGTTGATTTTTGTATATAGTGTAAGGATGGAGTCGTTTCAATCTTCTTCCAGCACCATTTATTGAATAGGGAGTCATCTCCCCATTGCTTGTTTTTGTCAGCTTTGTTGAAGATCAGAAAGTTGTAGGTGTGTTGCTTTATTTCTGGGTTCTCTATTCTGTTCCATTGGTCTGTTTTTGTACCAGTACCATGCTGTTTTGGTTACTGTAGCCCTGTAGTACAGTTCTAAGTTGGGTAGCATGATGTTTCCAACTTTATTCTTTTTGCTTAGGATTGCCGTGGCTGTTTGGGCTCTATTTTGGTTCTATATGATTTTTAAAATAGTTGATTTTTCTAGTCCCATGAAGAATGTCATTGGTGGTTTAATAGGAATAGCATTGAATCTATAAATTAGATTTGTGTAGTATGGCCATTTTAATGATATTGATTCTTTCTGTCCACAAACATGGAATGTTTTTCCACTTGTTTGTGTCATCTCTGATTTCTTTGAGCAGTGTTTTGTAGTTCTCCTTGTAGAAATCTTTTCACTTCAGTGTTTAGCTGTATTTCTAGTTATTTTATCCTTTTTGTGGCAATTGTGAATGGGATTGTGTGTCTGATTTGGCTTTTGGCTTGACTGTTGGTGTATAGGAATATTAGTGATTTTTGTACATTGACTTTTGTATCCTGAGACTTTGCTAAAGTTGTTTATCAGCTTAAGGAGTTTTGGGGCCAAGACTTTGGGGTTTTCAAGATATAGGACCATGTCATCTGCAAACAGGGATAGTTTGACTTCCTCTCTTCCTATTTGGATGCCCTTTATTTCTTTCTCTTGCCTAATTGTTCTGCCAGGATTTCTAATACTATGTTGAATATGGGTGGTGAGAGAGGGCATCTTTGTTTTGTGCCAGTTATCAAGGGGAATGCCTTCACCTTTTGCCTATTGAGTATGATGTTGGCTGTGGGTTTGTCATGGACGACTGTTATTATTTTGAGGTGTGTTCCTTCAAAGACAAGTTTATTGAGAGTTTTTAACATGAACGGTGTTGAATTTTATCAAATGCCTTTTCTGCATTCATTGAGATAATCATGGTTTTTGTCTTTAGTTCTATTTATGGATGAGTCACAGTTTATTGATTTGTGTATGCTGCATCAACCTTGCATCCCAGGGATAAAGCCTACTTACCTGTAGTAGATAAGCTTTTTGATGTGCTGCTGGATTCAGTTTGCCATTATTTTGTTCAGAATTTTTGCATTGATGTTCATCAAAGATACTGGCCTGAAGTTTTCTTTTCTTATTGTGTCTCTGCCAGGTTTTGCTATCAGGATGATGTTGGCCTCATAGAATGGCTTAGGGAGGAATCTCTCTTCCTCAATTTTTTGGAGTAGTTTAAGTTAGAATGGTACCAACTCTTCTTTGTACATCTGATAGAATTAGGCTGTGAATCTGTCTGGTTCTGGGTTTTATTTTTTTATTTTTTATTTTTTTTGTTAGTAGGCTATTTATCACGGATTCAGTTTTGGAGCTTGTTATTGATGTGTTCAGGGATTTCTTCCTGGCCCACTCTTGGGAGGGTGTATGTGTCCCCGAATTTATCCATCTCTTCTAGGTTTTCTGGTTTGTGTGTATAGGTGTGTTCATAGTAGTTTCTGATGGGTATTTTTATTTCTGTGGGGTTGTTGGTAATGTAACCAGTGGAGCATATCCAACTCCCCATTCTGAAGAGGTTCTTAGCCTCACTAACCCCGAAGTATGGGGAAAGGGGCCCTGGAGGCACAGTGAGTTTGCTGTTCGAATAAATATTGTGGACCCAAAGAGTTTTGTGGAAAAGCAATTTATTAGACAGAGAGAGAAAGAAAGACAGCTCCCATGCTGTCATGGGAGGGGACCCCGAGAAGGAATCCTATAGGTAGGAGCAGCTGGGATTTTAAGCCTTGAGTTATTCCCTCCCCATTCATGTTCTCGTCCAATGAGAGGAGTTCTTTCAAACTTCCTCTGGAGTGATTCATCTTTGACTCTGCTACTGATTAGCTACTTGGTCCACAACTCTGAGTTACAGAGCCCTCTCCTCCCAGAGCTTTTGGTGGGTTTTCTGGGACAAAGGATCCCACCTGGCTTTCCCCGCCTAGCCCCAGTGAGGGAAACCCAGACAAAGGCCTTTACATTTGAAACCCCACTGGTTCCAGGATGGATGCGTGGAGCCCGGAAACTCCTACCTTTGAAACCATGCCCCTCGTGAACCCGGGAAGAGAAGTCCCTCAGTAATATCCCCTTTGTAATTTCAAATTGTGTTTATTTGGATCTTCTCTTTTTCTTTATTAGTCTAGCTAGCAAGTCTGTTTTACTAATTCTTTCACAAAACCAACTCCTGGGTGTGTTGATCTTGAGAATGTTTTTTTGTGTTTCATTCTCTTTCAGTTCAACCCTGATTTTGGTTATTTCTTGCCTTCTGCTGGTTTTGGGGTTGGTTTGCTCTTACTTCTGGCAGGCTTACTGCCCCATCACTTCTCTAAGCAGCTCTCCCTGGCCACTCAAGTGCCCATGGTGGTCGAGGGTCTCCTCCTGCTGAATTCTCAAGGCTGGTGGCAAGAATGGGTTACTCCTTGGTGGTTCAAGTCATCGATTTCCCCTGAGTTGTTGAGGGCCAGGAACTAGACCCTATGGGTGGTAGCCCTGTGCAGGGTTCTCACCATCCTCCCCTCAGCCCAGCTTCTGTGCCTTCCCTCTGAAGATCTGTTAGGAGAACACCAGTCATCTCAGTCTCTCAGTGGCAGCTGTTTCATCTGTCGTTTAGTCAGCTATCTTCAAATATTTTTAATTGTAAAATAATACATGTTTATACTTTAAAAAACTAGAGTAATATAAAAGTACCTGAAATAAAAGTGCTGTTCTTTCCGCTCCCACTTTGGCCTCCCAAAGTGCGGAGATTACAGGTGTGAGCCACTGTGCCTGGCCCCTAAAAACATTTTTTGTTTTTGCTGATGTCCCATATAATTAGAAGAGTTTATGGTATATGGTTTGTGTGTTGATATGGTTTGGCTGTATTCCCACCCAAATCTCATAGGGGCTTGGTGGGAGGTAGTTGAATCACAGGGGCAGGTCTTTCCTGTGCTGTTCTCCTGATGGTGAATATGTCGCACAATATCTGATGGGTTTTTTTGTTTTTTGTTTTTGAGACAGATTCTCACTCTGTCACCCAGGCTGGAGTGCAGTGACGTGATCTCAGCTCACTGTAGCCTCTGCCTCCTGGGTTCAAGCAATTCTCGTGCCTCAGCCTCCAGAGTAGCTGGGGTTACAGGCATGCACCACCATGCCTGGCTAATTTTTGTATTTTTAGTAGAGACAGGGTTTTGCCTTATTGATCAGGCTGGTCTCGAACTCCTGACCTCAGGTGATCCATCTACCTTGGCCTTGCGAAGTGTTGGGATTACAGGTGTGAGCCACTGCACCAGGCCCTCGATCTGATGGTTTTAAGGAGGGGAATTTCTCTGTACAAGCTCTCTTTTCTTGTTTGCCGCCATGTGAGATGTACCTCTTAACCTTCTGCCATGATTGTGGGGCCTCCCCAAGCCATGTGGAACTAGAAGTCAATTAAACATTTTTCTTTGTATATTGCCCAGTCTTGGGTATGTCTTTATCAGCAGTGTGAAAACTAATACATGTTTAGATTGGCAAAAGTTTTGAAGGCTAGCTGTAGATATTTTAAAATTCATTGTTGGCAAACACATGTAGCCACGATCCGTAAGAAATAGAACATTGTGAGTGGGCAGATCACGAGGTCAGGAATTCAAGACCAGCCTGGCCAACATGGTGAAACGCCATCTCTACTACAAATACAAAAATTAGCTGGGCATAGTGATGTGTGCCTGTAATTTCAGTTACTCAGGAGGTGGAGGCAGGAGAATTGCTTGAACTGGGACTTGGGAGGTGGAGGTTTCAGTGAGCCGAGATTGCGCCACTGCACTCCAGCCTGGGTGACAGAGCAAGACTCCGTCTCAAGAGAAAAAAAAAAGAATTAGAACATTGTGGTAGTGGACAAGTTCATGCATGAAAGAGTTCTGGGAAACAGGGCTCACCATAGTCTGGGCATCTGACAGGACTCTGCAGGTGTTAGCTGTCCAGTGGGAACATATTTTCTGTTTCCAAATTCACCATATATTGTCTCCATATTTCAGGATTAGGTCGAAGCAGAGTACTGTTTGTTTGTTTTTGTTTTTCTAAGGCAGAGTCTCATTGTGTCACCCAGGCTGGAGTACAGTGGCGTGATCACTGCAACCTTGGCCTCCTGGGTTCAAGTGCTTCTCCTGCCTCAGCCTTCCAAGTAGCTGGGACTACAAGTGCATGCCACCATACCTGGCTAATTTTTGTGTTTTTAGTAGAGACGGGGTTTCACATGTTGGTCAGGCTGGTTTCAAACTCCTGACTTCGAATGAATACCTGCCTTGGCCTTTCCAAGCGTTGGGATTACAGGCATAAGCCACCATGCCTAACCAAAGCAGAATATTTTATGACAGATAAAATGAGTGTCAATAGCTGATGTGGAAGCGAAATGTGACAGGGAGAGCAGGAATTTTATTAGCACATGGTCAAGAAGCCAAATATAGATGAGAATTTGTGCCAGGTTCACCTGGGCAGTTTATTCTTGACTCAAACAGATGGTTTGTTTAGTAGCAAGGATTTTGGTGATACAGCTTTCAGAGAGTATTCCTCTTATGCCATCCTCTCAAAATTTGGACTGAATGCCTTCTCTATCTTATGTATAGTAGTCATCCTGAAATCTCCCTTCAGGGTTATCTTTATTGGCCTCTCATCTATGGTGATCTCTTGTTTGCTGTATTTCAAATCTCCTTCAGTCTTTGTTTACTCCTTTTAGTGGAGCCCTTTTTCCAGTAGCTTCTTCTAAAAAGATTGTATGGGAAGTCACTTTGACACCTGGCATGTCTGATGGTGTTTTATACTAACTATCCTAACACTTGCTACAGGGATGGGTTGGAAATAATTTTCTTTAGCATCCTGTAGGCATTGTTCTGTTTTTGTCTTGCTCTTGGTATTGGCTGCTGACATGTTCAAAGCTGGTCTAATTTTTAATCATTTGTATGTGATCTGTTTTTTCCTCTCTGGAAGGTTTGTGGAATGTTCTTTGTCTCCACTGTCCTGTACGTCACAGTGATGTTCCTTGGTGAGCATCTGTTTTCATCCATTGTCTTCGCTTTTAGTAGACCCTGTTAATGTGGAATGTCTCTGACTCCAGTTGGGAGGAATTTTTTTGAATTTGTTATTGCTGATTTCCTCCTCTCTAATTTCTCCTAACTCTCCTTTTGGCCCTTGTATTACTGGCATACTGGACCTCCTGTCTTGGCCCTTTCATATTCTTTCTACTTTCCATCTCTGTCTTCTGCTGGACTTTTTGGGAGATTTTTTTCTCAGCTTTATTTTCTAACTCTTTTGTTGTATATAATTTTTGCTAATCATTTTTGCTGTTTTGAACTTTTAGTATCTCTTTTATTTTCTGGATATTTCCTTTCTTCATTTTATTTTCCCACAGGAACATGTTATTATTTCCTGAATGCAGCATTTCTTGTCTTTTTGAAAATGTTAAAGATAGTTTTCTTTGAAGTTTTTTTCTCCCTGAATAGTTTATTTCCTTCAAGTATACTCTTTTCTGTTTAATTTAGTCTCTAATGTTACGTTAGAGTGTTTGCTCAGAAGTCTCGTTATCTGTCCGTAATAAAAAATGGGTGACTTAGCCATGTAGAAGCTTGCAGATAGGTGAGGCTTGTGAACTTTGAGCTTTACTGAGGGGTGATTTATGTGGGCTCTTTATTAGGGAATCCCCCAATATTTCTATATTTTTGAACTCCTGACCTCAAGTGATCTGCCTGCCTTGGCCTCCCAAAGTGCTAGGATTATAGGCGTGAGCCACCGCACCTGGCCTGTTTCTGTATTTTCATCTTTCCTCAGACTCCCCAGAGAGTATGCTCCAGTCTTCTGCCTAGGACTGTGCTGTTCAATACCATGGCCGCTACCCACATGTAGCTATTCAAATTTAAATAAAACTAAGTTAATTCATTTCCTCAGTAGCACTAGCCACACTTCAGATGTTCAGTAGCTACGTGTAGCTAGTGGCTGAAGTTTTAGACAGTTTAACTAGGGAACATTTCCAACATTCCAGAATGTTCTGCAGTATCGCTGGCATAGGTCTAAAGATCTTGTTGCCAGCCATCTGATAGCCCATCCAGGGAAGATGGTCTGAGGTTTTAGCATTCAAGATTCTGCAAGTATATTGTCAGTTAACTCACTGTCCATGCCCTAAATTTGCGTTTCCTAATTGGGAAACTGTTTTACCTTCTCTAGAGAATAGACATGCAGGTTTATGCTGAGATAGGAGAGGGACAGTTACCCAGAGGTGCAGAGAGAGAAGGGAATCTAGGTATCCACCTGCTTTTCACTCTTTACCTAATCCTCTTGGTTTTGGCAAATTGCCATTTATCTCCATTTGCATTCAGTGGTACATGATGCTTCTGCTTCTGAGGCCTTAGGAGGATTCTGTGGGTTTGTTCTCAACTTTTTCCTCTGCTGGCTTACACTTCGTCTTTTCAGGTCTGCCAAGATAGTCAACATTTGGCTTTCTGCTTTCCAGCTTTTAAAATGTTCTCTTTTTGGTTACCCTTACCTTTGTAAGTGTAGGATTTTTAGTATGTTTTTTGAGAGAACAAAATTATGTATTTCATCCTAATGTGGAATCTCTTCATACCTTTTTAATTTTGTTTTTAGTTTTTGCAATTCTTATTTTCTTTCATGACAGATTTTTGCATTTTTAGTAGAGACGGAGTTTCATTATGTTGGCCAGGGTGGTCTCGATCTCCTGACCTTGTGATCCTCCCCTCCCAAAGTGCTGGGATTACAGGCGTGAGCCACCACACTCAGCTACATTGTTTTTTATTCCACATTATACTTACATGAACAATGTACCCATTTCTTTGTGTATTCCTATAAATATGTCTGCATGATAGAGTTCTTGAAATATAATTATTCTTAATTAAACATGCACATTTCTATTTTGACAAATACTGCCTTATTACTAACCTAAAGGGTAGTACTTCATTTACAGTCTTAGTAGCAGAATAGAAAAATACATTTGCATCTATAGCCCTGCTAATGTTAAATATTATAAGCATTTTCAATTTTTCTAATGAAATAGGAAAATGGTACCTTATTTTAATTTATATTTTACTGATCACTAATGAACATATTTCACAAAATATGTTGAGAGTTTTTCATTGGAAAGTTTGTTGAATCTCAACTGAGTTTAGATTCATTATTAATGTGTAGTTATATAAATATATAATTTGCTACATTTAACTATAGTTATATATTTAAATATGTAAATATAAATAAATATATGTGTATATGTAAGTCAGCACAAGTTAATTTTCATTTTCCTACATTTTTGGAAAAAATGGGGAATTTCTAGAGTTCCCTAGTTAGTAGAGTAGAATGCAAGAAGTACAACTTTAGTATAATGGAGTTAGTTGGTTTTGTGTGTACTTTATTGACCCCTAGTCTCATGAATAAATGAGTTTGCAGTTGCTTAAACAATATGCTTGGCTGGGCAGGTGGATCACCTGAGGTCAGAGTTTGAGACCAGCCTGGCCAGCATGGAGAAACTCAGTCTCTACTTAAAAAAAATACAAAAATTAGCTTGGTGTGGTTGTGGACGCCTGTAATCCTAGCTACTTGGGAGGCTGAGGCATGAGAATCGCTTGAAACTGAGAGGCGAAGTTTGCAGTGAGCTGAAATCTTGCCACTGCACTCCAGCCTGGGTGACAGAGTGAGACGTTGTCTCCAAAAAAAAAAGTTTAACTCATTATATGTGTTTTTGATTCATTATTTGCTTTTTGGCCTTTAAAGTCTGCAGTTTTGGACTCTTCTCTGTGTGAAAGAAAACTATCTTGGGCCCCTAAAATCATGCAGCTAAAGGAAGAAGTCAAGCTGGCAATTGCTTAGAGAAAACCTGCTTTCCATTCTATTCAGAGTCACTCTCTCTGCTCACTGAGATAAATGCTGATCTGATTGTCTCCTTTGGAGGGGCTAATCAGAAACTCAAAAGAATGCAACCATTTGTCTCTTATCTACCTATGACTTGGAAGCGCACTCCCCTCTTCTAGTTGTCTCACCTTTCCAAATGGAACCAAATGTTCATCCTACATGTGTTGATTGAGGTCTCATATGTCTCTCTAAAATGTATAAAACCAAACTGTGCTCTGACCACCTTGGCACATGTTTCAGTACCTCCTGAGACTGTATCTCGGGTGCCTGTTCTCAACCTTGGTAAAATAAACTTTCTAAATTACTGACACCTGTCTCATATTTTTAGGGTTCACAACTGCATTTTTCTGAGAATGTCCTTGGTTATAGGTTCTCTCACCTCTCTCAGAATAAACAGTATCAGGCACTCGTTAATGGAACTAAATCCTTCATTCCTTTACCTGTAAATACTACTGATAACACCTTGCTTTTGAGGCTTTTGTTTGGATTACATGAGAATGTAAAGTGTCTATTTCAGGACATACTTGACATTGTCAAGGAATATAACAAGGTCCTTTTGAACCTTTGCACTTACAAATCTACTATAGCATATCACTTACCCCAAGAAGTGTGTATGAAGTAAGTAGAACAGAAAAAAGGCCTTTTGCGATTAGGATACTAGACAGTTGGCCTGAGTCATTACTACCTAAATGGTTTGTTTTTTGACATCAGCCTTGCAGTGTTCACAATTCAGCTTTGAGTTTCAGCAGATTACTTCCATGTCATGACTTTTGGATTATTCATGAATGGTTGTATATCTGGGTGTTAAATATGGAAATACCAAGAGCCCTCTGTAAAGTGCCTGATAAGTATTAGGTGGCCCCAAGATAGCCTATTTAGAATTTCTGTGTTAGCAGAGGCCCTAAAGAGGTTTTCCCCTAACCTCCTCACTTTATGAGTGAGGTGTCCAGGTTAAGTAATGTGGTTGTCATCCTCTGGCTGTTGAGTGTTGGAGCTGCATCACAGACCTCTGTGATACCAGCATCTGTCAGTCCTGAGATTTTTGCCAACAAGTCCCATGCACTCTGTTTTTAAGTCCAGAGAAGAGTCTTAACAAAATCAATCCATATACTGATTGAGTTTATGTTTATATACAGTTCACTTTTAAAACATTTATATACATTTTATTTTTAACATTTATTGTAAAATATGACTCATGCCTTAGAGTTTTTTCCTCTACCCCTAGTGACCTGGCAAATGTGGTTTTCTTGGCTCTCCTGGCCAGGGTGTGTGACTTTGTCCCTTAGGCCTATGTTCTTGTGGTTTCTTGTAGCTCCCCTCCCCCACCCACCATTGTGTACCCTGTACCTCAGTAATATGAGTTTAAAAAGTTTTCTGATTAAGCCATGCTGTTTCAAATTGCTGTGACTCCACAGGTTATTTCTTGGAGTTTTCTCTCCCTTCCCACAGCCACTTACCTGCCAAGAGTCTAATGCCTTCCTTAATTCCTGTTAGCAGAGTTCATATTGTCTACTTTGATCTACCCTTAACACCTGTTGAATACCTCCTATCCCTCTATTACAGCATGTATCACAGTGAATTGCAATCATTTATTTTCATACGTAGCTTCTCCCTTAGACTCTGAGAGTAATGCTAGTAGCTGACACTTGACTTGTTACGTGAATAAAATAACTAAGGAGATTGTATGAAAATATGTTTCCTTCCTGAGCCAGGAACTATAGGTATCCTTAAAGGAGTCCATTAATCTTTGTCAGGGAGTATCCTCCCACGTTGTCGCACTGTAGGAATAGCATATGCAACTGAGTAAGAAGTCTAGGTGGGCTGTGTCATGGTTCACGTACTCTATTTTATCTTTTGTTTAGTGATGCAATGGTTTGAACCATAGACGGTTAGACACCGTGGGCAAGGATGATTAAGCCATGCTCTTTCAAATTTCTGTGACTCTGCAGGTTATTGCCTGGAATATTCTCTCCTCTCCCACAACCACTTGGGGTCTAGATCGGGACAGCTTTCCTGTAACATAACCTAATCAGGAAATAGAATAGTTTCCTCAGCCTCCTAAATTTCTTTCTTTTTTTTTTTGAGACTGAGTCTCGCTCTGTTACCAGGCTGGAGTGCAGTGGCGTGATCTCAGCTCACTGCAGCCTCTGACTCCCTGGTTCAAGCGATTCTCCTTCAGCCTCCCGAGTAGCTGGGATTACAGGTACTATGAGCTAGGAAATTAGTATGGTTATTAGTGGCATTATTAAGATTGTTGTTAATTCACTGAAAGGAAAGTGGTCATCTGGGAAAATTTGTTAGGTTACACTTGAAGTGGGCATAGTTTTTGAGAATTATCTACAGTGCACTGCTCTTTCTCTGTTATATCTATTTCTATTATTTGTCAATAAAATGTTATATGCCCTTTTAAAACTATTCTTATTTTTCAAATGTCTTTTTAAAAAAGCTATCAGTATTATACAAAGAATGTACAAAATATGATATTAATTGCTGTGTTTTAAATTTTCAATCATGTGGACTTTTTTTATTTTAAAGGTTTTTAAAATGATTAGATATTTAATTTGTCAGTTATTTAACCTGACTTTCAGCAGAAGCTGGCAACTCCCATTCCTTGCCCCTCCCCAAGTTTTGGTATGCTGTGCATTACATTAGGCATTGAGGGATAGTAAGATAATAAAGACATATGGCTTTCTCACTTAAGTTTTTATAAATTCTAAAATTCAGAATAATTTTTGTATGAGGTATTAAAAATTTAGTTTATAATTGTAACAACTTTATTTTATAGCCGAATTATTTAAAAATAGGTGTATTTAACTACAAATGTAATATATTCTTGAAAAAGAAGCACAATGTAACATTTTAGACTGAGAGTAGATTCTGACACCAAGTCACCTGGCTTCAAGTTCCAGTTTTGTTATTTATTAGCTGGGTAGCCTTGAGTAAGTTACTTAACCCCTTGCTGCTTCAATATCTTTATATGTAAAATTAAGGTAATGAAAATATCTACATTATGAGATTGCTGTGACTGGTGAACAGGTCTACATGTAAAATATTATGAAACAGTGCCTGGCATATTTTTTAAAACTAAATACATTTTAGGTGTTATTATAATTGAAATAATCCAGAAATTTAGAATTCCCCAAAGTATAAGAGAACAGTAAATACTTTCAGCTTTTATATCACATAGCATAATTTTTAAAGATTTATTTAAAAATCTACAAGCAGTAAAGTTCACTTTTTAAAAACTATACATTCTATGGATTTTCACCAATGTGTATAGTATTGTGACCGTCAGAGGTGTGTGAACCAGAGCAACTGCATCTTAAATAGGAGCTGGGTAAAATGAGGCTGAAACCTGCTGGGCTGCATTTTCAGATGGTTAAGGCATTCTGAGTAACAGGATGAGATAGGAGGTCATCACAAAATATAGATCATGAAGACCTTGCTGATAAAACAGGTTGCAATTAGGAGTCAGCCAAAACCCACCAAAACCAAGATGGTGACGAGAGTGACTTGTGGTCGTCCTCACTGCTACACTCCCACCAGCACCATGACAGTGTAAAAATGCCATGGCAACATCAGGAAGTTACCCTATAAGGTCTAAAAAGGGGAGGCCTGAATAATCATCCCTTGTTTAGCGTATCATCAAGGAATAACCATAAAAATGGGCAACCAGCAGCCCCTGGGGCTACTCTGTCTGTGGAGTAGCCATTCTTTTATTCCTTTACTTTCTTAATAAACTTCAGTTTGCACTGCGGACTCACCCTGAAATCTTTCTTTCATGAAAGCCAAGAACCCTCTCTTCGGGTCTGAATCAGGACAGTTTTCCTGTAATATAACCTAATCAGGAAATAGAACAGTTAGTTTCCTCAACCTCTTAAACTTCTTCTTCTTCTTTTTTTTTTTTTTTTTTTGAGACAGAGTCTTGCTCTGTCGCCAGGCTGGAGTACAGTGGCGTGATCTCCGCTCATTTGCAACCTCCGACTCCCTAGTTCAAGCAATTCTCCTGCCTCAGCCTCCCAAGTAGCTGGGATTATAGTTATGCGCCACCATACCCAGCTAATTTTTGTGTTTTTAATAGAGATGGGGTTTCACCATGTTGGCCAGGATAGTCTCCATCATCTGACCTCGTGATCCATCACCTCGGCCTCGAAAAGTGCTGGGATTACAGGCATGAGCCACTGCTCCCGGCCAACCCCTAAACTATTGTGTTGTTTATTTGTAATCAAACCATCACCCTACTTCTGATCTTTGCCAACCACTGATCTGTTTCTCTCTCCTTTGATTTTGCCTTGTCTGGAATGTCATAAATGAAGTAATCCAGTAAAATATTTTTAAAATCTTGTCTTTTGAGTCTGGCCTCTTTCACTCCGTATAATGCATTTGAGATTAACTCAACATGTAGTTTGTCATTATTCTGAATAGTATACCGTTGTGTGGATGTACTACTATTTGTTTATCCATTCTCCCCTACTGACATTTGAGTGGTTTCCAGTTTTTGGTAACTATGAATAATGCTGCTGTAAATAATTATGTGCAGGCTTTTATGTGAACATAGATTTTCATTTGTCTTGAATATTCAGTAGTAGAATTTCTGAGTTTTATTGAAAGTGTACATTTAGCATATTAAGAAACTATCAAACTTTTCCAAAGTGGCCATCCCATTTTCCATTCCCACCAGCAATGTTTTCAAGTTCTGGTTGCTCCATATCCTTGTCAGCTCCTGGTATTAGTAGTAGTTTTACTGTTTTTTAAAAAATTTTTTAGCTATTCCAAATAAGTTTATGGTTAGCATAATTCTGAACCAAGTTTGTCTATCAAACTCTTGAGACTTGGAAGAAGATACAGAATAGGGCTAGATTAAATGCAGAGCCACATAGGAGCTGATAAGGAAGAGATGGAGAGACCATTAGATTTGTGAGAGCTTTGCAATTTCTGTCATATTCAATGTTGTATCCCTAGATGACTAACATCGTCTCTGGCACACAGTAATTGGGATATCTTTGTATATTTATTGAATTATTGAAAGTCAACAAATGATTGAAAAGGAAGGGATAGAAGTAGGATGGAAACGTAATTTTAGATTAGATTTGGTCTGAGTAATCACAGCGTATTCATGGGACACATACCTTTCTACCTCTTTAAGTCTATGTTTAGAGACATATTTTGGCGCTAATTTCTGGCCCCTTAGCAGGAGAAAGAGATTATGATACAGCAGAAGAAGCAGTAGGCAGAAAAGATTTGATGCTACTAATTTGTTGTGTGGATTTGGGAAAGTCTTCTTAACTCTCCTGAGCCTCAGCTTCATTGCTGCATAATGAAAAGATTTTATTAGATGACAGCTAAGCTACTTTATATTTTTTCTGTTAATCACATCAAATCAGAAATTGGTGAGGAAGAAGCATGCCAGAGCCTTGATGGCGGAAGCATTATATATGGATACAGTGTGAAGTATAGCCCTGCCAGGAGTTGAGGGTTGAGTGTCTAAACATAGAGTTAGCTAATCACTGACTGGCAAAAAACAAAAAAACAAAACAAAATAACCAGTAGATAGAAAAAGGTAGTTACAGGGTTTTCAAATAGAGCAGCAGCATTGAGCATTTCAGGATTGTGGGTCCGGGCGGGGTGGGGTGGGTGTGTAAAACGAAGTAGGCATTGAAAATACCAATTTAGACGTTTGTAGGGCTTTTTTTTTTTTTTTTTTCCTGGGGAGAAGCTAGCTGTAGTGTCATCAATGCAAAGAGAAGGACTTGAGCCTCAGAAAAAGAAAAGTTGAGGATAGGTGGTAACATAGACCACTCCAGGCCCTATGTGGGCTCTGGGAATTGTTCAGCCTGCTGCTTTCCAGTGGTCTTTTTCTCTGCCCTTACTCCATTACCCCACCTCTTAAAAGTTTAGATCTAGAGTTTAGCGAAAAGCCAGCTCGTAGTTGGTATTTATTCAGTTTGTACTTTGAAGGATTTTGTACACGTACTACTGTCAAGTATCAGCAGAAATTTAAAAATATACTTAGTAGTTGGTCAGGCATTTTTGCTCACCCTGTAATCCCAGCACTTTGGGAGGCCAAGGCGGGCGGATCACGCGGTCAAGATGTCGAGACCATCCACACCAACGTGGTGAAGCCTTGTCTCTACTAACAATACAAAAATTAGGTGGGCCTGGTGCTGCGTGCCTGTAGTCCCAGCTACTTGGGAAGCTGAGGCGGGAGAATCGCTTGAACCTGGGAGGCAGAGATTGCAGTGAGCTGAGATCATACCACTGCACTCCAGTCTGGCAACAGAGCAAGACTCTGTCTCAAAAAAAAAAAGAATACCAAACAGTAGTCAATCTTGATTGTATGCTTTAAGGGATTTGACCTGTTTTGTTTTTTGTCTGTGTGACATTTTAAAAAAGCACCATGACATTTGAAAATTTATTCTGTTTCCCATTGTGATTCTTTTATAATATTCAGAGGTCTTGATCTCTGAGATACCTTTTTTACTATATAGATTTCAGGGTGATTTTTAAATTGTTTTACTCTTTCTAACAATTTTATTTTGAGACAAAAACATAGTCTTTCTCTAATATAGTTTAGGTTGTAAAATCAAATGTGTATTTATGTATTTTAGATGGTGTTTCCAACAAGCATTTATTTTAAAACGTCAGTATGACGCTTTGCTTATGAGGACCCCCTACGGTAATCCCTTGGAAATAGCCAGTGAAGAGTCTGAGTTCTCCTTAACCCTTCAACTCATAAAGAGCCAATTTAAGGCCAAGTGCCCAAGATGTTATTTTTAGATTATAATGTAAAGAATTAATATTTCTGAATTAAAAAAAAATTTCAATATACTCTGCTAAATTGCCATTGCTTTTAGGTGTAGAGTAGTCCCCTCCTTACCCACAGTTTTGCTTTCTGCAGGTTGAGTTATCCAAGGTCAGCTGTGGTCTGAAAATATTATATGGAGAATTCCAGAAATAAACAATCAATGGGTTTTAAAATTTGTATGCCATTCTTAGTAGTGAGTGGGGTGAAATCTGATGCCATGCTTCTCTGTCACATCTAGGACGTGAATTATCCCTTTGTCCATTGCATTGACGCAATGTATGCTTTGCTGCCTGACTTTTGTTCGTTCCTTAATAGCCATTTTGGTGATCAGATTGACTGTCAAGCTATAGCAGTGCTTGTGTTCAAGGAGCCTTTATTTTACTTAATAATACTTTATTAATAATAGTTATTATTAATCTCTCACCATGCCTAATTTGTAAGTTAAACTTCATTGTGGTATGTATGTGTAGTATATGTAGGGTTTAGTACTATCTGTGATTCAGGCATCCTCTGGGGGTCTTGGAATGGATCCAAAGTGGAGATAAAGGCTCCTTAAACTAGATAAGTCTTTTTGAGGTCAGACATTTGTTCTGTTGAGAATATCAATTTCTTTCTTTTTTTTTTGAAACAGAGTCTTACTCTGTCATCCCGGCTGGAGTGCAGTGGTGCGATCTTGGCTTACTGCAACCTCTACCTCAGCCTCCCACATTGCTAGGATTACAGGCACACTACCACACCCGGCTAATTTTTGTATTTTTAGTAGAGATGGGGTATCACCATGTTGGCCAGGCTGGTCTTTGAACTCCTGGCCTCAAGTCATTGGACCCCACTTGGGCCTCCCAAAGTGCTGGGATTACAGCTGTGAGTGCCTGGCCAGGAAGTATCAATTTCTAATGTACTGGCAACTTGTTAGACCAGTAGAGCATGTAGGAGGGTCGTCTCTTTGAAATTCAGGCTCTTATATTGCCTATTAGAGCCTTTCTGTAGCCCTATAGTTAAAGATGATTTTATGCTTCCTTATTCTGAAATTGAATTTGAGACGTTAAATGTATAGTAACAAAATATATCCTTTTTTATATCTTTCAGAATCATGGTGTCATGGAAAGGGATTTACTTTATACTGACTCTGTTTGGGGGAAGCTTTTTTGGAAGCATTTTCATGCTGGGTCCCTTTTTACCTTTGATGTTTGTAAACCCATCTTGGTATCGCTGGATCAACAACCGCCTTGTGGCAACCTGGCTCACCCTACCTGTGGTAAGTTATACACCAGAGGAGATTGTCTGCTTGCACTAGAGTGCCCCCTACCCTTGATAGATACTTAAATCCATGGATGTTCAAGTCCCTGCAATATTTGCATATATCTTATGCACATCCTTCTGTATGCTTTAAATAATCTCTAGATTGCTTATAATACCAAATACAATGTAAATGCTATGTAAATAGTTGTTCTTGTTTGGGAATTGTATTTGGAGTAATGACGGGAGTAAAAAGTCTGTGCATCCTCAGTACAGGCTCAGCCATCCTTTTTTTCCCATGAATATTTTTGATCCATGATTGAGTTTGAGTTCGCAAATGCAGAACTCAAGGATATGGAGGGCTGAATGTATTTTGCTGTGTTCCAATGGGCTTCTTGGATCTGTAGGTTTTTCTTTTTCTTTTTTTTTTTTTAAACTGGGAAATTTTAGACCCGTTTTTTTACATTTTTTATCTGACTTATTCTCTCCTCACTTTGGGACTACAATTATATGTATGTTTGATTTGTCACAATGTCACAAAGGCCCTCTTTTCTTTCCCTGTATTTTTTCCTCTATTCTTCATATTGAATGATTTCTGTTTATCTGTTTTCAAGCTCAATGACCCTTTCTTCTACCATCTTTATTCTGCTGTTTTGTTCATCTAGTGAATTTCTATTTAAAATATTGTAAGTTCTGGAATTTATTTTGGGTTCTTTATTGTGTCTGTTACTTTCTTGAGATTTCTCATTTATTCATTAATTATAGCCATATTTTCCCTGACGTCATCTGGGTGATGTCTAGTACCTTTTTCTCTGTCAGGGCTGGTCTTTTAGGCAAAATTTCTTCTTGCTTTTTAAATATAAGGATGTTTTGTTTTGTGATGGGATTGCAAAAGTAGTTGGCAGGATCTCACTCTGCCTGTCAACAGAGTGAGACTTTGTCTCAAAATAAATAAACACAAACCAATCACTTTGACGGTCAGGTAGGGTAATAGCAATATAGTACAATTTTGGGAGAAAAGTGGCTGAGCTGGACTTACTGTTAGTGTGATATTTTGAGATGCACCATCTTAGGAGATTTTCAAAGATAATTTCACCTATTCTTAACTTTTGCTTTATTAGCTGTTTGGACAGTTTAACACATAGGTGAGATTTAACTACCACAGTACTAGTAAAAAATTGGTATAAATTTGGAAAACTGCTGTCACTCAGCTGTTTAGTTTACTAGTTACAGCATATTGGGCAGAGAAAGTTTTTTTAGTTAAGAAATGTATAGACTTTGAATTCCTTATAGTTAGGTTACAGAAAAATTGATATTCTAGTTTTGAGATAGTGAACATCTCTGTTGAAAGAAACAGAGAAGAACTGTCTAGAGTGTCTTTTATCACCTTTTATCTCATACTTGTAGAAGGAGCTAAAGGAGTTTTTATTTTTAAGCAATAGCAAAATTATGTTATTTTTAAATTGAGTGAATTTAATCTAAAATTTATTGTTTTATCCCTTATTGATGTGCTTTATTTTAAGCAATCCCAGAAAGTTAAAAATAATTTTCAACTAAAAATAAATTAGGATAAATGTACTTAAACTAATTATTGCTTCACAAAAATAGTCACAAAATGATCTGCTCTTCCGTTAAGTTTCTCTTGTGGATTAAAATGATTTTGTTGGCAAGATTTTTCTTGTCTTACTATTTTTAAAGAGCACATTTTCTGTGCTAAAAGAGGCATAGCAGTGAAATGTTTTAGAATCTTAGAATTAGATGAGACTTAGAGGTCACTTTGTCTAACCTAACTGTGTGTGCAAGAGTCCCTTCTAGAACAATTTGCAGGGTGACCATTCAGTCTTTCTTTGAATGTTTCTATAATTTGGAGAGCATGTCTTTGTTCCTTTCATTTTTGGACCATTCTGTTCAACATAATCAATATTGTACTGGTCAAACTCAGCATGTGCTCAGAGCAGTTTTTGCTTCTCACAATTCTGACTCTAACCAACAGTCTGGTTACTACCTGTGATTATAAAAATTACTAGGAGTTCTGTCCTTTCACCATAAATCATGCCTTAGGAATTTAGAGGTCGTTTTCTAATTGTCTCTCCAGGGCACAAGTTTCTTCCACAGCCTTCTGATGCCATTCCAGTCCTAGCACAAAACAGGTGTTCAATAAACATAGATTGCTGAATGTAATTTTTGTCTACACTGTTGCTCTTAAGAAAGTGAGTGCTCAGTGTTTGAAGAATGAGTTGGGATTGCAAAGCCTCAAGTATCTAGGGGTTTGGGGAACCAGACCTAAGCTGAGCCTGAAAAGCAAAAGCAGATGTGTAGATGAGTTGTTATTACCTCAGACTAAATAAAGATCCATCAGAATGATAAATGAGAGTGAGAGCAGCGGGCATGATGGCAAAACTTTCTCTGTGATCATGAGAGGAAACACTCTGATCTTTGTGTTTTCATACTGGAACACTTGGACGTAGTAACTAGTGGTATATAAAAGATCCTCAGAAAATGTTCCCATATTTTTATTAAATAATACACAGAGAAATCTTTGACCAATTAGGTAAAAATTATGAGAATTGTTACTCTCAATATAAGAAACAATGCATTATAAAATTTTGTAAGATTTATTACTGTTGACACTATTATCTCCTATACTAGAAATAAACATGAGAAATCTGAAATAGTGTCTTTTTTCCCATTCTTTTACTTTGAATTACTTGAATTCTAGAGTTCTTTATAGATATTACAACTTTATTTCTGTGTAGTATATTTGTTTTTCTGCCTTTGCAGGAGCTGTAAATAAGGTTGACTGGATATGTCTCATCTGGTATTACAAATGATTAATGTGGACTTGAGAGCTTCGCTGCCCAGAAGGTTATTTATAACTTTCAGGCATATTCTGATAGAATGCTAGATGTCAAGGGAGAGAATGTCATGTTATATGAGATGTTCCTGGACACACAGTCTTAAGTGATTTTTTTTTTTTTCTGGGAGACAATACTCTTGCCCAGCTGGAGTGCAGTGGTGCAGTGAGATCTCACTGTAACCTGAAATTCCTGGATTATAGCAATCCTTCTGCCCCAGCCTCTGGGCACATAGCTGAGGCTCTGGGAATGTGCCATAATACCTGGCTTTTAAAAATTGTAGAGCTGGAGTCTTGCTGTGTTGCCTAAGCTAGTTTCGAACTCCTGGCCTCAAGCGATCTTCCTGCCTTAGCCTCCCAAAGTGCTGGGATTACATGTGTGAGCCTCCACACCGATCCTAGTCTTGAATTGTTTATTTTGTTATTTTTCATAATGAAAAACAAAGGATTGTTTGGGATCCATAGGTATCATATATTAGAAATTGTGTATATAGAGTTAGATTTGAGGTTTGGGATTTATAGGCTTAAGACTTTTAATTCTTGGTCTGGCTCGGTGGCTCATGCCTGTAATCCCAGCACTTTGGGAAATCCCAGCACTTTGGGAGGCCTAGGCAGGCAAATCATGAGGTCAGGAGTTTGAGGCCAGCCTGGCCAACATGGTGAAACCCTGTCTCTACTAAAAATACAAAAAATTAGCTGGGTGTGGTGGCGGGCACATGTAATCCCAGCTATTCGGGAGGCTGAGGCAGGAGAATTGCTTGAACCTGGGAGACGGAGGTTGTAGTGAGCTGAGATCACGCTACTGCACTCCAACCTGGGCGACAGTGCGAGACTAAAGGGATCACGTCTGCCAGGAGCTCTCGACCTGCAAGAGGATTCCTACCTGGATAGGGAGGTGGGCGGAAGACGAAGAATGACAGAAAGCAGGGTCCGGAGGGTTGAGAAGCCGATGCCTCACCAACAACTTTATTCGTGCTCAGGGTCAGTTTATATACCTTTCTTAGGTATGTGCCTACGTGATACAAAGGGGAATGTAAAGTCTTAAAGTAGAAAAACAAGTTACAACACCGCAGAATAAGGACAATGGAAGGGTCAGCTTACGCAATCCACCAGAGCAGGTGGTCACACTATCTCATCAGAGGGTAAGTCGTTTATCTTCTGGAAAAGTCAGCAAAGTCAAAACCATGTCTTTGTAGAAAACTCAATTAATGTACACAATACATCTCGTGACTGTGTGACCATCTGGTAATTGCCCACAAAGTTTATCTTTAACCTAAGTCTCTTTCTGTTCCTGCTTTCCCATAGCTTGACTTCGCTCAACTGGAGACACTGTGTCTGGGCTCAAGCCCTCCATATTATGAAGCCCAATTTACAAGGGGCCTCACATGGGAGTGTTCCCCACACTGTTTTGGCAGTTTTTAGAATAATATACACAAATGATATTAGAATGATGTGACCCACAGTTTCTTTAAATCACTAAATACTGTCCAAAAATGGCAGTTATAGTAACTGGTGAGGACACTAGGGGTTCTGATTATATCATAGGATATTCTGGTCATTGAGTATTAGGTTGAGCCATATGAACCTACTTTATAGATTAAAAGTGGTTGAGTATCTGTAATTTCATATGATTTAACTTGTTAAAAATAGTAGTTTTTCATCATTAAAATTTGATTTACTTGGCTTGTATTATATATATATATATGTATGTATATATATATATATAGAGAGAGAGAGAGAGAGACAGACATCTATGTAGATATATCTATCTAAGTTTACAGGTTGGTGCTTCCATTAAAGTTGCAGGTAAATTGTTTTTAGAATCTTAAAATTTTGATTTTGGGGTGATTTGATCATTGGAAATATGTCTTTCTAGAGGACCATTGTGACCTTAATGTGGCTTATGTGCTAATTTATGTATCTGGATCCCAAAGTTGGCATTCCCTTAAGTCTGATAGCACATTAGAGTTGGAAGTGATGGTTAAAGATTGTTTTAATTTTCATCTAGCAGGATGACTTGTGTTAAACATGTCTATGTGGACATGTAAAGTAGGTAGGAGCCCTATCCTACATAGGATAGCCTGTTTTGTTGGAAATCTGGTAGAAAAAATTTAATTTTTTTTCTCCCTTATTTGAAGGTTTAGGCTAGGTGAGTAGAAAGTAAGTGAGTAAATTGGAATGCTCTACTATCTGCTAATATGTTCCTTCTGTTGCTTTTTCTTCTCACATCATTTACTTTGCATGCATTTTTGGGCAAGTTGCTTATTTTTCTGGGACTTAGTAAGTAAAAATCATTTAGGCTGTATGATCCAAGAACCTGCCAAAACCTTACATGTATTATCTCATTTAACTCACCTTATGAATTAACCCTATGTCTTGCCTGTGAACAACCCTGTGAGGGACACTGTTATTACTAAGGTTTTTTTACCCCCTGAGACAGAGTCTTGCTCTGGAATGGAGAGGTCAGCTCACTCTAACCTCTGCCTCCTGGGTTCAAGCAATTCTCCTGCCTCAGTCTCCTGAGTAGCTGGGACTGCAGGGATGTGCCACCATGCCCAGCTAAGTTTTTTATTTATAGTAGAGACAGGGTTTCACCATGTTGCCCAGGCTGATCTCCAACTCCTGACCTCATGATCCACCTGGTCAGCCTCCCAAAGTGCTAGGATTACAGGCATGAGCCACTGCACCCGGCCATTAATACCAACATTTTATAATAACAAAGTCACTAAGTGGCAAAGCTGGAATTTGAACTCAGGCAGTCTGGCCACAGGGTCCATCTTCTTAACCTTACATCTGGCTATGTCGTTACAATAAATGTCCACAGAAATCCATTTTAGGAATCTTATGAGTATATGGTAAAGATGATGTTGATATAATAGGTTGAAATCACTGTATGAATATTTAGAATATTATACCCATTTTATGTTAGGTTATGTTATTTATCTCTCTGTGTAACCTATCTGTAGTCCAGGCTGGAGTGTGGTGGCCGTTTCTCACAGCTCACTACAGCCTCTACCTCTTGGGCTCAAGTGATCTTCCCACCTCAGCCTGGGACTATAGGTGTGCACTAGCATGCTTGGATAATTTTTAAATTTTTTTTGTAGAGTTGGGGTCTCTACAGGTTGCCCAGGCTGGTCTTGAACTCCTGGGCACAAAGGATCTGCCTGCCTCTCAGCCTTTAACATGCTGGGATTACAGGTGTGAGACACCACTCCTGGCCCCTTGTTAATTTTAATTCATTGTTTTGGGTTGTGCTTTAATATGTAGATAGCATTCAACTTGGACTTTTTTTTTTTTTTTTAGAGAAAAGGAGAAAGAAACTGCAAAAGAAAGAAAAAAATGAAAGAGAAAGAAAGAGGAAGAGATTTTAGAAAAAGAGAGAAAAGGAGAAAGAAAGACACAGCAAAAGAAAAAGAAAAAAAGAAT
>CAUYQU010002711.1:0-23578 GCA_963574635.1 Cheracebus regulus | reverse complement strand
TTGCAGAAATTAGAAACAGACTCCGGGAGCCCCTCCCTTAAGCACGCACAGACCGGAGCTGTGCAAGCACGACGGGGCAATGTCACTCCCTATTACCCCACAATCTCTTACTCCCCCTGTGGGTTTCATTTCGGAGAATCCGGCTTTCTTCCGCGGAGGAGATGGATCTACCTAATTCGCCATGGAGTTTCATCTCATTCTTCCCCACTCCAGTCACCCCACCCCCACTCTAACGTTCAAAAACACCCCACCACCACAACCAAAGAAAAGTTCCTTCTACCAGGGCAACAGAGGAGTTGGGTTTAGGGATTGGCGCAAAAACAGAGAGAGGAGGAAGAGAGCGAGCGCAATATACTTTGTTTTGCACTTCTGCACATGCAGCGCAGAGCCCAGGGAGGCTCTAGTCCTTACCCGCTGGTCCCGAGACCGGGTCCTGCTACTGGAGCGCCGGGCGAGGGCTGCGGGTACGCGGCGTCGGGGCGGGCAGCCGGCAGCCGCCGCGGGCGCCGAGAGCCACCACCTCTTCTCCCCCAAGCGGCTGCGGGCGTGGGCTGAAGGAGCTGGAGAAGGAGCCTGGGGAGGGAGAGAAGAGGAGCAGCATCTCCTCCTCCTCCTCGCCTCGGAAACGCCCCTCCAGCGGCGATCCCTTGCCGACTGCCTGACCCCCGAGCGCTCAACGCACCCCCGCCGCCCTACTGTGCTCGACGCCCCTCCAAGAGCTTCGCCAAAACCTTTTAGTGGGGGCGGTTCAACTCCTGCAGGCGACTCTGAGCGCTGCAGAGGAGGACCGGGGAGCTACAGAGCGCGGCTCGCCAGCACCACAGTCTCTAGGGTCCGTGAGCATAGCGTTTCACCCTCGCCTCAGCGCGGCCGCCGGAGCTACTGGCACCACTCCGGCTCCACCTCGGGCAGCCGCGCCGGCTCCGCCCCCTGGTCCTGTCACTCAACCCTTTCCCGGCTCTGGGAGGACCGCAGATCTCCGACTGCGAGCTCCCCTCGACCTCATTGGCCCGCGTGGCCTCCAGCTCCGCCTCCTCCCTACGGACTAGGACGCCGGGGAGAGCAGCGCCCCGGTTGCCATGACAACCGGTGCCTTGGGCCTGGCTTTTAGCGTTCTTCGGACTAGCCAGACGCTCAGGTTGGTGACTGCAGTTCCTAGCGCCTGCAGTGTGAACTCCAACTTTTAGGCCAAGTTGAAAATGCAGCCGACGGCCCCCACACTTCTAACTTCAGAAACAGAACTTTATGACCCGGGGAGTGAAGGGGACAGTGAAAAGTGCATAAGTGCTGGCTCCTCCCTTACTCTTCCCTGCCTCGCAGCATTATTTCTATATTCTCACCGGGCGCTTTGGCCTTTGAAAGGATGAGGAGAAGGGGGGAGAGGAAGAGCACGGCTTTGCCAGCTCCCTGCAACAGTATAACAACTTAGAAATGGCGGAGTCAACGAAAAGAAGCCCGGTGAGTTTTCCCACGGTTGTAAAGCGATCTTCAAAGGTGTGGTGACAGCACAACGCTAAAGGCCCTAGGGAAAACTTGAATTCTCATGTTTTTGAAAAAAAAGTTTGTAAATACTTGCTTTGTTATTTTCTCTATGAGACTAAAATAATCCCGAAGTTTGAAAATTTAAGGAAAAGGTTGAACATAGTCGATAACTTCCCATTTTTCCATATGCACTGAAACTTGGCCAAAGTATACCCCTTCTTGCTGCAAGCTGAAAGATTTGAGTTTCAACAGTTAATAAGAGAGTCTTGCTGAATTCATGAGCAAATAGTATCCTGTGATTTGAGTTTTGAAAGTTTTGGTTTATTCTCAGAGGTATAGGTAAGTTGGTCCACTCTGTAAAGGGGACCTGAGGTAATTTAGTCTGAGACCCTTAATGTTGAGCCCTAGGTAAATCTGAATTTCATAGCTGCTTCCAAAGTGGAGAGAACTGAGGTTTATTTGGCTTCCCCAAGAAAGTCAAAGCTGCAATCATAGGTTCCCTAGCCCCTGAGGCTGCCATACATGTATGATGAATGAGGGAATTAATAGTAATGATTTATCTTTGGCGAGCACTTGAGTTTTCATTATATCATTTACTAAATGAATAATTGTGATAGATATCTTCAGTCAAATATACTTTGCAAGTATGCATTGAATGTGGTTACTCACAGGGCTAAACACAACGGAAAATGCACAGCAGAATTTTAAGATAAGTCCCTGCCCTCAAAGAGCTAACCAAGAGCCGAAGAAAGAAAACGCACTCTTGAAAGAATCTGAGAACAATGATAGCTAAAATGTGCAGCCAAACTTTGCGTAGGTAGCAGATAAGAGAAAGTCCGCTATGTAAAATGGGCTGGGTTCCTCAGTTTATGGAAGAGGGGAATTTACACTGGTCTTTGATGAATGCAGCAAAGATGAGGAAAGTCAGTTGAGGAAAACAACAAAAACTGAAGAGCAGCAGCAGGGATGAGTGGTGAAAGTAAACAACAGGCCAGGCTCCTTGGACCGGAGACAGGAGTGAATGATTGGAGCCCTTTTCTCAATCCTCCCCCCATTTTTAATTGTTCTGGTTCCTCTATCAGGGAGGTGGGAAAGGTAGGTTGAGAAGAACAAAAACTTTCAGGGAACATCTGCCTCTGTTTGCCTCTGAAAGAAAGTTTATGTATTTATTGGAAAGAAGAGCAATATCCTTAATTAATGGCTGCAGTAGCTTGTGGATTTACATCAGAAAGAAGGTATAGCAAGCATAGTGTTGTAAATTTCCACAAAGGTAGACAAACCACGGTGTTATTAACTTTTTTCTTTTTTTTTTTTTTTGCATTAAGGCCATTTCAGGTGGTTGCCCTCAAGGCATTTTCTTCAGTAATCCCTCTGTTTTGGATAAGCTGAAAGGCTGGTTTTAAAATACAACCTGATAAAAAGCACACAAAAGGGAAATATACAGGTTAAATTCCTTTTGGATATAATGTAAAAGTCAAAATAATAACAAATGGAACCTAGCACTACATTACAAATGATATGCCAAAATTAAGAGAAAGTTTTTTTGTATGCTTGATTATATTAACAAGTCAAAAGAGGAAAACATAAGGATGTCAACTGATGCTGAGAAGGATTTTGTAAAATTGGCATCATTCCCAATAAAAATTAGAATTCAGAATAATTTATATATGTGTATATATATATATACACACGTATATATATATATGTTATGCTAAAAGCAGCAACTTCCTTTACAACATAACATTGTAATTATTCCTATTGAAGTCAAGTACAAGGCAAGAACACTCCCCATCACATGGGAACAATAGAAATGATAGCCAATGCAATTAGATATGAAATAGAAATTAAGAAATTAACTATAAATAAGTCAGGATTGTCATTCGTTTGCAAATAATACAAAAACTCCAAAGAATCAACTGAAAAACTTTTAGAAGCAATAAAAGATAAATTATTGAACGATTGTCATACTATATGCATGAAAACATGGTGGGATGCACCTGTAGTCCCAGCTACTCTAAAGGCTGAGGTGGGAGGATTGTTTGAGGCCAGGAGGTTGAGGCTGATGTGAGCCATGATCATACCACTGCACTACAGCCTGGGCAACAGAGTGAGACCCTGTCTCAAAAATAACAATAATAATTTAAAAAATTAACCAAAAAAATTAGCATACCAAAATCAAGAGCTTTCTCATGTATTATCATAACCAATTTGAAAATATAATATAAAAAGAATCCCACTTACAGTAGCCAAAAAAACTTAAGTAGCTAAGAATAAACACCAAAAGAAATTTATAAAACTGGCTGGGCATGGTGGCTTATGCCTGTAATCTAAGCACTTTGGGAGGCTGAGGCAGGAGGATTCTTTGAGCCCAGGAATTCAAGATCAAAATAAACCTGGGTAATACAGCAAGATCCCATCTGTATTTAAAAAAAATAATAAATAATGTAAAATATAAACAAAAGTTAAAAGACTTACTTTAAAAATGATATAATTTATAGTGGACTATAATTGTGCCTAAGAATAGCCACTGCATGCTAGCCTGGGCAACACAGCAGGATCCCTTCTCTAAAAAAAAAATTTTAGACTCATGATAGACTTATGAGAAATAACCATGTTTGAAATAAAAAAGAGATATACTTTTAAATTAAATACCAAGATTCAAACGATGTACAAGGAAGATATATATCTGGTATAATTCTTTTTTTTGGGGGGCAGGGTCCCTAGGCTGGAGTGCAGTAGTGCAATCACAGCTCACTGCAGCCTCAACCTCCTATGCTCAAGCTATCCTCCTGCCAAAGCCTCCCAAGTAGCTGGGACCATGGGTATACACCACCATGCCCAGCTAATTTAAAAAAATTTTTTTGTAGAGAGGGGTCTCACTATGTTGCCCAGATTAGCCTCAAACTCCTGGGCTCAAGCAATCGTCCTTCCTTAGCCTCCCAAACTGCTGGGATTGCAGGCATGAGCTACAATCCAGTATAATTACAATAAACTGTCCAATAGAATACTTTTGGGAATTTGATAAAATAATTTAAAAATTCATTTGGAAAAGTGCCATTCAAAAATAAGAAAGAAGAGTCTTAAGAAGAAAATAAATGAGAGGGAGTTACATAAAAATATTAAAATAAATTATAAATTAGAATGATTAGCAGCAGAATCAAGTAGTCAACTAGGTACAGGTAAGATGGGGAATGATATGTATCATTCAGTTTACAGTGTTGAGAAACCTAGTTATTTCTTGTGTATTTTTTCAGACACACACACCTAAACATCCTTTTCCAAAGGATATTACTCATCTAATATGTTGATTGTTTTAACTTCATAATATCTATTTTATTTCTATTATCAGATGCTTTTGATGAGTCTAGTTCTTTTGAAAGGCTGTGTAGTATTTTGTTGCTTATATGTAGCATAATTTATTAAACTCTGCTTTTCAATGGGCATATAGGTTATTCCCAAGCCTTTGCTATTCCTTACAAATTGAAATACATCTCTTTGTGTCTGATCCTGGCTTACATGTAGTGTACATCTGTAGGTTTAGCTTCTATAAGTAAAATTCCTAGATTAAAAGAGTAAATACATTTTACTCTTTTTTCTTTTTGAGATGGCGTTTCACTCTTGTCACGCAGGCTGGAGTGCAATGGTGCAATCTTGGCTTACTGCAACCTCTGTCTCCCAGGTTCAAGCCATTCTTCTACCTGAGCCTCCTAAGTAGCTGGGATTACAGGTGCACACCATCACACCTGGCTAATTTTTATATTTTAGTAGAGATGGGGTTTCACCATGTTGGCCAGGCTGGTCTCCAATCCTGACCTCAGGTGATCCACCCACCTTGGCCTTCCAAAGTGCTGGGATTACAGGCGTGAGCCACCACACCTGGCCACATTTTACATTTTGATAGACAAAACCAAGCTGCCTTCCAGATATGTGGCGCAAGTTACAGTCATGCTAACAAAGATGGAAAGTTTGATAGCATACTACGTTCTCCCACATCCTCACCAGTACAGCATTATCAAACTTTTTATCTTTTCCAGTCTAATAGATATAAAATGGTATCTCATTATAATTTTTATTTCTATTTGAGAATATTTTTCTATGTTTTCAAGCCATTCTTTTTTTCTATTACCAAAAAATATTCTCCCATGTTTTCTTCTAAAACTTTTATGGCTTTGTTTTTCACATTTTATTCTTTCATCCATATGGAATTTATTTTGGTGGTAGCAGCAGCAACCTAGTTGTTTCCACATCTTTACCTGATAATTCAGCTTTCCCCCCACAGAAACCTGAATTTGTGTATCATATACAAATTCTGTGTCATATACAAATTCTTTTATGGTCTAGGGCCTACTTCTAAGTGTTCTTCTGTTTAATAACATTTAGATTTCGATATAAAATCTGAGTCATAACATACTAGAAGGAGGTATGAGTGAATTCATTTAGAACCTTTGAGTCTTATTTCTACACATGATAAAAACCAAAAACTTAAAAGAATTTGTACGTTTTACTACAGAAAATATAAAAAGTTTCTGTAAGTAATAGAAAGGTCACAGGTTAGTTTATTCCATTTGGCGGTACAATTTCAATGTCTTTCACAATTTATGTTTATATACTTTAATTTATTCTACTTCAGAATCTTTAGCCTATATATATTTATATACATGACCAGAGATGTGATGAAGGATATTCATTGCCTTATTGTTGATAGTTATAAAATCAAAACCAAAATAAATGTCCATACTAACAGAATGATTGAACTCTAGTAAACCAATATATATGATCCAGCAACAGAATCATTACCATACAGTATGATCTGATTTCTGTCTAAAAATACCTATATCTATAAATACATATGGAGATATTTTTCTGTTAACAATATTTGAGGGTTATTATATTATAATTATAATATTTGAGGATTATACAGAAAACGTTGCATTTTTGAAAATAAAAAGATCTTTACAACAAGCATATGTTATGTTTGTTATAAAAGATCCACATCAATTATTGCTACTACTACTAAGGAAATTAGAAAGCTGGTCATATCAAATATTGGGCTCTAAGTGGCATATGGGCCTCAGTTGTTCATCACTTAAGGACTGTAGTCATGACACACTCTAAATCAGGAATATTTTATGTTGGATCCATGAACAACCACCTAATGGATCCCAAGACTATATTCCAAGTATGTGTGACTGTGCTTTTTTTTCTAGGGAAAATATCCATACTTTTTTCCTCCTTTTAAAAGATGAGGTCTTGCTATGTTGCTCAGGCTGGAGTGTAGTGGCTATTCACAGGCACAATCATACTGCACTGTGGCCTCAAACTCCTGGGCTCAAGTGAATCTACGGCCTCAGTCTACCGAGTAGCTGGGACTAGAGACATGCATCACCATGCCCAGCTTCATCCATAATTTTTTGACAAATTCACAAAGGGATCTATATCTCTCCAAAGCGTTAACAGCTTGTGTTTTAAATGCCAACGATTTTTAAGTGCCACCTTTTACCTCAAAGGCTAAAATGAATTCTGGGCTAATCTAAATCTGTAAATAGCAGTGTTTTCCCAGCTGGCTTCTTGTGTTCATCTCAATGTGAAATTGTATTCTGGCTTGGACCAACTATGTTAGTGTTTTCCCCGACTTTAAGCCCAAAAGCATATTATTCTTTCTTGCTTACAAAGTAAGAGCTGTCATGGGAATGTTGCCCAGGTGAGAAGCAGAAGCAAGATAAGTAATCCACCAAAACATGAGCAGGTAATTGGAGCACAAACTCTGACAGTGCTTAAGGAAGACTCTGTGAGGCAATACTAACACTTCCAAGTGAACCAAGAATTAGCCAGGGAAAAAAATGGAGTGATAGAAACCAGATAGGACTACAATTACCTTCAGGTCCATTAAATATACAAGTTATTTTCTTTTGGTAGTAGCTGAATGCTTTTTAAAATTTGAGAATTCCCCTAGGATGTAAAGTCACATGACAGAAATGACCAAGATAACTAAACACTGGGACACAGTACATTGAAAAGAACACAGCATTTGCACTCAGAAAACCTAAGTACAAGTCTTAGTAAGCCACCTAACTTCTTTGAGTATCTTTGTCTTTTAGTGAAGGAAATAAAGTAAAGAAAATAAGTATAGTGAATGCGTTTTACACATGATAGCCTGTAATGTTTTTTCAATATTCAGCAGGAGCAAATACAATATGTGCATGAAAATTGTAAGCTTTAGACCACTATTTTTAAAAGCTAAACAGGTTTTTGGAATTATTGAATGTTTTAGGCTTGAAATAATTTTTGGAAATAATTTTTTCATTCTGAGAGGAAATTTTGGAAAATATTTACAGGCACCAGGACTCGCTAGATCTATGAAATATTGCGACAGAAAAATGTAATTGTGATGCTCCTGTGACTTCAACTTTTCTTTGCAAACAAACTTCCTTTTGATATTTAGATCATTTCCAGTTTTCCCCCACTGGTCCCAAACTGACCAGGGCTAGTTAGTTACTCTTATTAGAGCTGGTTACACCATGAAAGCAACCATATATACATACACACACACTTTAAGTTCTGGGGTACATGTGCAGAACGTGCAGGTTTGTTACATAAGTATACATGTACCTTGGCGGTTTGCTGCATCCATCACCCTGTCATCTACATTAGGTATTTCTTTTAATGTTTTAATGCTATCCCTCCCCTAACCCTCCCTCCCACTGACAGGCCCCAGTGTGTGATGTACCCCTCCCTGTGTCCATGTGTTCTCATTACTCAACATCCACCTATTCTTACTTGATTCGTCAGGTGCTTCAAGGCTCTACCTGAACCAAATTTCCCTCACCTAAATTTCTTGGCTACAAATTCTCACGTTTAGTCATTAATGAGTTAAACTGCAAAGGTGTTATCTTTAGAAGGTCATAGTTAAAATTCACTTTATCTTCTAGCTTTCTCTCTTCACACCCTAATGTGGATTGGTTTATCAGATTAGTTAGTTGTCATGCTAAACCCTGAGGGAGAGAGATACTGGAGCTGCAAATTCTAATTAATGAAGGGAAAGTAGGAAAGAGGGGAAGCTAGTTTCAGTGATGAGTGGAAGAGAGAGAGAGGAATTTGAGGGGGGAAGAGGTATGTGGTATGAGGGTGGCCCTCAGGGCTGATGATACTAAGGGAGGGGATCAAGGAAGTATATGTAGTACTAAAGGGGTGTGGCACTGAAGTCAAACTGCCTAATTCACAATTTTTAATAGGGTTGGTCCTGTCTCTGACTCATTTCTACTACTTGTCCTGGCAAGTTATGTAACTGCCTATTCAGTTTGGTTGAAGGGAGTATGGCAAATAAGGGAGTTGAAGCAAGTGTGGCATAACCCTTCTTTTTTTTTTGAAACTTAGCCATGTTAGAACATATACTAAGTAATTTAAGATGAATATGCTCTAATCCTAACACATAGGGATTTGCCTTAGGGATCTTGATTTGTAAAAGTGTTCCCAGAAATGAAGACCAAGACAGAAGTTAAGCTTTCTAGTTCATCTTCTGTCTTAAAGAGTGTGATTTCATATTGTCTGATGGGAGTGAGCTGCTGTGCAAGAAAATTGATTATTAAAGGCTTTGTTAGGTGGAATTAGAGCATTTAATTTAAACAGGCATCACTTGAAAAGAATTTTTTTTAAGTTGATTATCTTGATTTTTATGTCTCCCCCTATAATGTCTAGCAGAAAACTTAGGAGGAAAATTGTCATATCTACAGAGACTAGTTATTAGTTTATGCCAAACGCAGACTTATGATATTCAAATTAAAAGGGGAACCTGCCACATTCAACAATGTGAAGAGAGGAAATTTGTCTTACAGAGCTAAAAGAATTAGGATGAGTAGTTCTTCAGCTATTCTAAAAAGTTAAAGTACAGAACTATAAAATACTATACATATATGATGTAAGCATTATATTTTCACCAAAAATCTATCATTCACTAAAAACCTATGCATTCATTAGCTAATCTTTTGATGCTGGACCAGGCCTTCTGACCATGGATCTGCTATTGGGAGTTATAGATTGTCTTATTTATATAAACACTTTCCATAATGCAAAACCTATAATTTTTTGTTTTAGTTTTTGTTAAAGGGAAAATATAGCTCGAGGACACTTGTGAAACAATATGAGTTTAGAACACTTCTATTAAATATATTTGTGTAATATATTCCAGTTTTTTACCCATAATAATTTGGGCAGAATTATTGAAATTATGTCTTTCCATAGCATTCAATTTCATTTTTTAAAAATGAATAGAGACTAATACTGCATACAGAATCTTGGAGTATGGAGGGGAAAAAAAAGACTTTTTTATCCCTGTAATGATATGGTTACTACAGTAAGCCATTAATATGAATCAAAGAAGAATAAACTCTCCTGTATTCTTTTGCTTCATTGTTTGAATAATCTTCCTTTCTCTGATCCAGTTCTCTTAATGGGAAAGTCTTCTCAATAGCAGCTTGAATTGGATTAAAAGTTGGATAAAAGTGTTAGATAAAAGTCCTGGAGTGGATATCGTTGAGCTACTATCTTGGACATTTAATCCAAGAGTTTTATTGGATAAAAGTCTTCTCAATAGCAGCTTCAAACTTGTCTTCGCCAATAGCAACATAAATTGGATGAAGAGTTAAAGTATCTGTTAACCAAAAATCACCTTCCTTATAACCCTATCGGCTTGGGCTACAAACTAGATTCCAGTTATATTAATAATGCAAATTTAGGCCTGGCAAGGTGGATCATGCCTGTAAATCCAGCACTTTGAGAGGCTAAGTGGGAGGATCACTTGAGCCCAAGAATTTGAGATCAGCCTTGGCAACAGCCTGTAGACCCCATCTCTACAAAACATTTAAAAAATTAGCCAGGTGTACTGGTGTAAACCTATAGTCCCAGCAACTTGGGAGGTTGAGATGGGAGGATTGCTTGAGCCTGAAAGGTCGAGGCTGCTATGATCTGTAATGGTGCCATTGCACTTGCACTCTAGCCTGGGTGACAGGTGAGACTCTCTTGTAGGAACTTCAGACTCCCCCAAATTTCTTACCACTCCCAATGTTTCCAGGATTTTTCAAAAGATATTCACATGTACTCTGTAAAAGTTTATCTTTGTTTTTCCACTTAGACCTCCTAAAAGTCTAATACCTGAATGCCACTTAGGGTAGAGTTTCCCAACACTTCTACTGCTGCTTATACCCTCCGTGACAGAATTAATGTTGATGTCATGGGGATTGTCTCTTGGTAATTCCCAAACTGCCTACCAAGGAGCTAGACCTGGGCTGGGCTTAACTGCAGAAGTGAGGTGTGTCATACTTTGTCACTTGGTTCTTGAAGCAGCACCAATTGTGTTCACTGTATCACAATATCTCTGATGAAATTGACTATTTTATGTGGATTATCACCCTACACACACTCATGGATGCACACACGTGCACACACACACACACACATTCATACATTCATTCCCTATCCTTTAACCAAAAGTAAAACACATATATGCATAAACTAATTCACCAGTCCTTTCTTTGAGAAATCATCAGCCTTTTCTTTCAGCAAATAGCTAGACTTTGGTAATCAGAATATTACAAGATGGTGGAAGGTGGGTACCTTAATTTAGATAAGATGAAAGAGATATCTTTTATTATTATTATTATACTTTAAGTTTCAGGGTACATGTTCAGAACGTGCAGGTTTTGTTACATAGGTATACATGTGCCATGGTAGTTTGCTGCATCCATCCCCCTATCATCTACATTAGGTATTTCTCCTAATGTTACCCCTCTCCAATACCCCCACCCCCTGCTATCCCTCCCCTAGCCCCACCACCCCTGACAGGTCCTGGCATGTGATGTTCCCCTCCCTGTTTCCATGTGTTCTCATTGTTCAACACCCACTTATGAGTGAGAAGAAGAGGTGTTTGGTTTTCTGTTCTTGTATCATTTTGCTGAGAATGATGATTTCCAGCTTCATCCATGTCCTGGAAAAGGACATGAACTCATCCTTTTTTATGGCTACATAGTATTTCATGGTGTATATGTGCCATATTTTCTTTATCCAGTCTATCATTGATGGGCATTTGGGTTGGTTCCAAGTCTTTGCTATTGTAAACAGTGTGGCAATAAACACACATGTGCATGTGTCTTTATAGTAGAACAATTTATAATCCTTTGGGTATATATCCAGTAATGGGATTGCTGGGTCAAATGGTATTTCTGTTGAAAGAGGTGTCTTTTATTTAAGCACTGTCACCTACTTTGGTCATGTGATCATATTTTTCTCAGAATATGAACTCTTTTAGGGCAGTGCATCGAAAGACTATTGGCTCCAAGTAATAGAGTATCTGATAAGCAGTGGCTTAAACAGAAAGGGTTATTTTCTTACATTAGAAACTAGGTAGTAGGCAATTACTTCTGATGATGCAGTAGCTCAAAAATATCCTATCCAGGATCACTAGAATTCTCTTTGCCTTCCTCTTAAAGTCATATATATATGTATAACAACTAAGACTTTCCCCAAAAGACTTCTCTTCAGTATTCTTTCACCTACATATTGATGGCCAGAATTATGTAATCAGACCACTTCTGATTACAAAGAAAGCAAGGAAGCAAGTACATTTCCTTTCCAGCCTCTAGAAAAGTTAGGAACGAGAAGGGACTTAAAATATATATTAGTTTACTTAGGTAATTGTAAGTCTCTGCCACTTTAGTATCCCCAGAATGGGGGCACTACAGGCAGAGTTAATGTTCACTGGGTGGTGAGGGTAGGATGAACAGGTTATTTAGATGTAGTAACAATGTTTTTCCATCAATCACTAATTAAACAAACAAGCAAGACCTTTATAAGTTTCAATTTAACAAACAATTTTAAATGAGTTATTTGGTTTTTGAATAATACTATAATATTTTTATAAAATATTGTGTTAATTTTATTTATGTCAGCTAATTATATTCAACACGTTCAACTATAACCACAGTAGTAAGATAAAAATATAAATATCTATAATCAACTAAAATGGAAAGATCTTATAAAATATTAAATTTTATGTGAAGTATCATTGTTTTCTCAGCTTCTATGGAAAGTTTCCTGTCAAATTACTAGTCTTTCAGGGCTCATCAGTTTAGTTCCCAATTCCTGTTTGACAGTCATCAGTGCAAGGCCACTGCCTCTCTCTTTTCCCACAGTGTTGCTCGTATAAGTGTGTGTGTTTTTTTAAATGACATAGATGATTATTTCAGTCTTGCTCTAGTTATAGATTAAGCCAAGTAAAAATGTAATAGCTGTGAGGAAAAGGAGGCCTGTTTTGAGAGGGAAAACAAAGAGCCAAGGTAGTTACTTGATATAATCATGAATAAAGTTACGGTTTGTATAATTTTGGTAAAACCAAAATCGTAAGTTTATATTTCTAAGATATGTGCAAAAACCCCTGCTTGATTTTGTCTGTTTCAAACTACTATAGTAATCACTTTCCAAATAACGTATTTATATTAGTAATATGGTATTTTGTCCTTGAAAATTATGCTAATTTTACACTGTACTTATAACAAAGTAAACAAAAATGTATTAGCGAATTTGCCTTGTACTTATAAATTTCTTCTTCCCAAAAGGGATTTTTAATTTTGAAAGAGCTAGAGATTACATTCGGCTTATTTTTCTATTTTTTCCTAAATGCATTTCATATTTGCTATTACTTCCATTTTTGCAGATCACAAACAAGTGATTTCTTGTACTTTTGAAGACAAAAAAAAAGCCTATAGATTCCATACAAAGCTCTTAAGAATTCCTATTACACTTGGCACCTGATAAATAATATTTTAACAAAAAATAAGTTCCTATTTGGACATCAATTGTGCAAACCACTTGATTCACATGCCTCTGCAGTATTAGGAAAAAAAATATATATATGGCTTACAGTGTTTTATTAATTTCCAGAAACTTAGCACCAGCAAATAACACATAAGAACATACAGCTCAGTTGGTGCATCCAATTAATAATGGTTTAAAAATTAATAATCTATTCAAATATACATAGAGGTTATATAAAGAATTTAGAGTTCTTATACTTCATCTTCACCAAAACATCACACACACACACACACACACACACACAAAACAACTGAAAAAGGATAGCTTAGTTATACAAAACAACCAGAATAAACATAACAAATTTCTTCAAATAGAACACTTGCTGGGGAAATGTAGCATGACTGAAATATCATTGATTGCATTTTGACAACATGCTTACCATTTTTCTTTGCTCCTTTTGTACTTGTGAACATACATAATTTTGAAGAATCTAGACTTAATTTTCTTTATTACAGCACTAATATAATCTGTATTTGACAGTTTTTATTATATTTCTAGTAGCACATTACTGATTTCAACCTTTGGAAGGTTGGATTGCTTTGCCTATGGTAGTTATTCAATAGATATTGAATTTCCTTTTTTTATATATGTTGAAATTATTTCTCATCCTGTTTTAGGGAGTAGAGCTGATCTTTCCTTTTTTTTTTGTAGTTTTTTAAAAAAATTTCAGACAAGGGTATGTCCATATGCCATGAGAAATTCAAATAGATTTCCTTTCACTATTTTATATGTGTTGAAATTATTTCTCATCCTGTTTTAGGGAGTAGAGCTGATCTTTCCATTTTTTCTGTAGTTATTATTATTATTTTTAAAATTTCAGACAAGAGTATGTCCATATGGCGGAAGAAATTCAAATAGACGTAGCACAATGCCCTCTGGTTGTCCGCTGGTACAATTCTAGCAGTTCTGGGCATAAATTTAATCTATAAAATGCAAAGTAATTTTTCACTTGAAATAGAAGAAGGTCAACTAATTTAATATGTATCCCAAAGATAATATTAATTGGAATTAAAGCAAAAGACCTTAATTCAAAGACAACTGACTATAAAAAAGGATTCTCCTGTGGCATTAGAGAAGGCTTTGCATTCTGGGAGAATCTTGGAGGGGCCACAGAGAAACCTTCATCTTCCTTTGATTTCACAATTCCAGGTCAAATCAGGCTGACTGTTTTTCCCTAAGAAGGAGGGATATTTGGGGGTTACCTTGGTATATGGTTGCCATGTGTTACATTTTTCTTTCTCTCCTCTACCAACTCCTCATTCTGAGCTCCATTTAAAGAAATGTGTGTGCACCTGAGTTGTCCATGTTGCATGGAGTAGAGGGGAGGGTTTAATTATTTATACAATCTCAAGCCCCTTAGCTCCCATTAAAATCTTGCTAGAAAAAACTTGATTTCAATGTGATCATTTATGTTTTTAGCATGTTAAAATTATCTTTACCTATCTCAGGATTTTTTTAAATAGAGAAATTAAAATATTTGATAAAGTTGCATATTAATTAAAATTTCAGTAATTACTACTTAGAAGTACAGAAAATGGCACAAAATTAAGCCAAATTAAGAACATTAAGACCACTGATTTACTATTTTTATTGTTGTTGAGATGGAGTCTTGCTCTGTCACCCAGGCTGGAGTGCAGTGGCATAATCTCAGCTCACGGCAACCTTCACCTCCCGAATTCAAGCAATTATTCTGCCTCAGCCTCCAGAGTAGTTGAGACTACAGATGTGTGCCACCATACGTGGCTAATTTTTGTATTTTTAGTAGGAACTGGATTTTGCCATGTTGACCAGGCTGGTCTCAAACTCCTGACCTCAAGTGATCCACTCACCTTGGTCTCCCAAAGTGCTGGAATTACAGGTGTGAGCCACAATGCCTGGCTGACTTTTATACAGAGGATATTTAGTTTAATTATGAATTCTTTTCCAAACATACTGCTTGCTAAAGTACACATTTTCTTTAAGTTGGTTTAACTAGTAACTCTTAAAAACAGGTCAGGGATGGTGTCTCACACTGCTAATCCCAGCACTTTGGGAGGCAGGAGGATCACTTGAGATCCAGAGTTCAAGAGCAGCCGGGCAATATAACAAGACCTCTATCTACAAAAAATAAAAATAATTACTCTGCATGGTGGCAGTCATTTGTAGTCCCAACTACTCAGGAGGCTGAGGTGGGGGGATCACTTGAGTCTAGGAGTTTGAGGTTACAGTGAGCTATGATTGTGCCAATGCACTCCAGCCTGGGTGACAGAGCAAGACCCTGTCTCTTAAAAAAAAAATCCAAACCAGAAAATGTACATCCGATTTTTAAAATGTTTTTCTTTCAGTGTATCTGAGAACCGAAAAACTTAAAAATTGTCAAGTGATTATTATGGAAGTTAATATTTTTAATAGAGATGTAATCTCTAGAATTAAATTTTCTCAATTGTTAAGTGATAAGTATCTTCAGGGTGGCCAGGCTTTAATATATAATGCAGTGCATATGGAAAATATAAGAAAAATGTATGTATGTGTTTATGTGTACATATATCCACATTTGCTTTTATTTTTATAAGGAATCACTGAGGATTCAGACTATAAAAATGGTTAATTGCAGAGAACTGGGAAGAATGAGGTGAATGTGCATGGCAGAAGGTTCAAGACTTCTTACTGTACACATTTTGATATCTTTTGCTTTTTGAATCATGTGAGATTACCTCGTCAGAAAAAAAAGCACCTTAAACAGGAAGAGAAATAAATACCTGAGAAAGGAAAATGGAGATGTGAGGAAGGAAATAGAGATGGGAAAGTTTCTTGTAGATGGCTCCTGTTTTATCTGAGGCTAAGGAGTGGGATAATCTGCTGATCCAATGTACTGCTGTAGTAGTAACAAACTTTGTATCTTTCTTCTTATTCTTTGCCACATCCTGTTAAATTAAAGATACATTCTTACTGGCAGAAAATATTGGGTGAGTTTCCAAGTTAGATTTGTATTTTCCATATGATTTTTAAAGATTATATCACATTTATTAATTTAAAAATAGTTATTAAGAACGAAAGTGTCATCCTTATTTCACTCACTTTCAGTGTTTTTTTGAACTTTACTGTTCCTGTAATATTGATGTTTTAATATATGTAATGATAGAGTTGGTAATCTATCATTATCTAGTAAAGCTATTGCTTTTTCTTTGCCTATAAGTCCTGAATAGCTTTTTCTATAACAAATCTGGATCTTCAAGATTTTCTGTCTGAAATGGTTCATTATGTCACAAGTTGGAACTTGAGGTGCAAGATGTCAATCAAGGCAAAAGTTCTCTTATTCTCTCCTCCATGAACTTTTTTTCCTCTTTTCATTCATTACAAATGTTTGCTGCTAGAAAACTCTTATAAACTGCATTTTAATAAATACTCTCAAATATGGAAAACAATAATTAAGCTGAAACTTGTCTATGATTTGAATGTTCACAAATATTTTAACCTTTGAAAATAAGCATATCACAATTCAAATAGTACTTCAGGTCTTTTAAGAAAACAATGAAAACAACACACAAAACCACAGTAATAGTCCATGGCCTTTATTCTCCATCTTAGGTTATCTCTTTGTAGAGGCAACCACTTTTAATTCTTTCAGCTCTTTCTTCTGATTTTTATCTTCATGTCTCTAAACAACATCATTAGACTGCTATTGAAAGGCAAAATAGTAAAGTGGTCAAGAGCTGCTGGGATTTAAATCCCAGCTCTCCCACTGCCGTTTCTTTTCATCCTTGACATTATTTCTTAACCAAAGCACAATTGATATTTTGTGCCAGATAATGATTTTGGTAGGGAGTTGTACTATGCATTAGAGGATGTTCAGCAGCATCCCTGGCCTCTACCCACTAGATGCCAGCAGCACTGCCACCCCAGCTGTAACAACTAAAAATGTCTCTAGGTATTGCCAAATGTCCCCTGGGGTTGGGAGCAACATCACCCCCAGTTGAAAACCACTGATCTTGGGGAAATTAACTGTTTCCTGTGCCTTTGCTTACTCGTCAGCAAACTTGGAATTAATAACACCAAACGTATAGATTACTACCTTATTAATATGGGTATTAATAATACCAACCTTAATTCCAATTAACTTGGAATTAATAATACCAACCTTAATCCTAATATTAGAATTAAATGGATAGTATCTGTGAAGCACTTACTGCCTAGGTCACAATAAATACTCTATAAATATTTACCCAGTAAAATGGTATTGTAAATTTTTCAACCCTGTGTTTTATCCATTAGAATTCCATCCCCCTGTTTTTCTAATTCAATGATGTTAATTTCGATTTTTGTCAGTATTCAGCCTTTATAACAATTGCAACCATGTAATTACTCAAAACTGAGTTGCGTAGTGTATTAGGATTGTATTAATTTTCTTGTGCTATTTTATTTTCCTTCTAGAGTAAGTAATTGCCCTTTTTTGTTTGCTTGCTTGGTTTTCTGTGTACCTAAACATCCCTGAACTATCAGAAACATAAATCTCCTCTCAACAAGTTTGGCAAACAAACAAGTTTTTCCGTTTTAGGGACTTTCTTATTAGAGCTTTGCATTCTCTTACTTCCATATGGACTTGTTCTCCTTCTTTTTTCTTTTTTTTGGAAGAGATAGAGTCTTACTCTGTCAACCAGGCTAGAGTACAGTGGCGTGATCTCAACTCACTGCGACCACCACCTCTTGGGTTCAAGCAATTCTCCTGCTTTAGCCTCTTGAGTAGCTGGTACTACAGGTGTGCACCATCACCCCCATCTAATTTTTGTGTTTTCTTAGAGATGGGGTTTCACCATGTTGGTAAGGCTGGTCTTGACCTCCTGACCTGGAGATTCACCTGCCTTAGCCTCCCAAAGTGCTGGGATTACAGGTGTGAGCCACCGCACCCAGTTGGACTTGTTCTTTAGGCCTGCTGCATAGATGTTATCCTGAAATTTCTTTGTATCATTGTTCTGGGGATTCCCTTTATCCTTATTGTGTGTTTGAGCCTTTATTTCTGAGTCTTATTTCCTTTTCCTTCTAGTTTGCTCTTTTGATTTAATGAAATACATCTCTCTTTTTCATTAAAAAATTTTTTTGAGACAGGATCTTTCTCTGTCACCCAGGCTAGAATGCCATGGCACGATCACAGCTCACTACAGCCTCAACTTCCCAGGTTCAAGCAATCCTCCTAACTAAGCCTCCCAAGCAGTTGGTATTACAAGTCTGCACCATCACATCTGGCTGATTATTTTTTGTAGAGATGGATGGTGGGGGGGCGGGTCTCACTGAATTGCTCAGCTGGTCTCAAATTCTAGCCTCAAATAACCATCCCACCTCAGCCTCTCAAAGAGCTGGGATTACACATGTAAGCCTCTATACTGGGCCTAAAAATGCATTTATACTAAATATAATGTTGGAAATTCTTTTCCCTCCAAATATTAAAAGCAGCTCTCTATTGTCTCTGGGCTTTCAGAGTTGCAGCTGAAAAGTCTGTCATTTTAGTTCCTGAGTTTTTTAATGTATATTGTTTTCCCTCAGTGGAATGTTTGGGATATTTGTCTTAAAATCTTTGTCTGATGCTTAGAAATTTCACAATAATAAATCTACTATAGGTCTTTTAAAATCATGCTGGGCACTGGAAATTCAGGTCTTTCAGTTTGAGAAATCTTCTTGCATTATAACTCCATTAACTACTGCACCTGCCCCATCCCCACCCCAGTAAATATCTCTGTTCTCATTTTGTGGAGCTACCATTAATCAGATGCTAAATCTCTAATTTTCTTATGTTTTTTTTTTTTTTTCTTTTTTGCCAATTTTCTTCTTATTGTCTTTCCCCCATTTTCTGAGAAATCTTTTTGATATCATCTTTCTTTTTTCCACTGAATTTTTATGTCCTATTTTTAATTTACAAGAGCTCTTTCTGGTCCTTGAATGATTCTTTTAAAAACATACAATATTACCTGGACATGATGGCTTGTGCCTTTAACCCCAGCTACTCAGGAGGCTGAGGGGAGAGGATCACTTGAGCCCAGGAGTCTGAAGTAGCAGTGAGCTATAAGCATCACTGCACTCCAGCCTGGGCAATATATAATACATCCCTGTCTCCCCCCAACACACACACAAACACACAATATTATGTTATTGTTATGTTATTATATAATATTATATAATAACATTATATTATATAATTATATAATATAACATAATAACATAATATGTTATAACAATATTATGTTAATATTACCTAGCATACAATATCTTCTGATCTCTCTGAAGGTGATAATGATACTTTATTTACTCCAAATGCCATTTTTTCCTGTTTATTTTTATTTTCTCTCTTATGTTAGAGATTTCCCTCAAATGACTTGTGATCTTTGTCTACTGTTTGTGTTTAAGAATGAGTTACTACATCATAACCCCATCATACATCATGGGGTGTATTTGTTTGTGATGTAGTAACTCATTTTTAAGCACAAATGCAAGATTGCTTTACCATTCAAAAATTAATCAACGTAAGTCAGCATATCAACAGACTAAAAACAAAACAAAAACAACATATGATCTCCTAGTATATGAGAAAGCATTTGAAATAAATGTAATATCCATTCAAGATTCAAAAAAAAAAAAAAAAGAAAACTGAAACTCAGCAAATTAGGAGTAGAAGATAACGTTCTCAACCTGTTAAAGGATATCTACAAAAATACTAGAGCTAACACACTTAAAAATGAAAGATGTTTATTTTCTTTTAAAGAATCAGGAACAGCTGGGTGCAGTGGCTCACACCTGTAATCCCAGCACTTTGGGAGGCTGAGGCAGTGGGTCATGAGGTCAGGAGTTCAAGACCAGCCTGGCCAAGATGGTGAAACCCTGTCTCTACTAAAAATATGAAAATAGTGGTGGGCACCTGTAATCCCAGCTACTCGGGAGGCTAAGGTGGGAGAATTGCTTGAACCTGGGAGGTGGAGGTTGCAGTGAGCTGAGAGTGCACCATAGCACTCCAGCCTGGGCGACAGAGCAAGACTCTGTCTAGAAAAAAAAAATTCAGGAACAAAGAAAATACATTTGTTCTAACTACTCCTATGTATTAGTCAGGGTTCTCCAGAGAAACAGAACCAACAGGATGGATCTCTCTCCCATCTGACTCCATAATCCATATTACGATATGAAATAACAATAATTTCTGAGATATTAGAGGAATTGGCTCACATGATTATGAAGCTGAGAAGACCCACAATCTGCCATCTGCAAGGTGGAGACCCATGAAAGTGGTATAATTTCAGTCTGAATCTGAAGGTCTGAGAACCAGGGAAGAATCAGTGCAAATCTTAGTCAAGGATAAGAGAAGACCATGTCTCAGCTCAAACAGGCAGACAGGAAGAAAAGGAAGGAGTTTCTCTTTCTTTTATCATTTTATTCTATTCAGGCCCTCAACAGATAGGATGATGCCCACCCACACTAGAGATGGCAATCTATTTTACTGAATCCACTGATTCAAATGCTCCTTTGATTCAAATACATCCTTATAGACACATGCACAAATAATGGTTAATTTGCTCACACTTTGGCACAATGAAGTTGACACATTAACCTTCAAATTTTGTTAAATCTTATATTAACTGCCCTGTTGAGAGCCATAAGCCAAGAACAAGAAATAAGATGTGTACAGATTATAAAGGAAGAAATAAAACTATCAGCATTCTCAGATGGTATAATTTTCCCCCATCCCCCCCAAAATTATTTAAAATTATACTAAAATTAATAAGTGAGTTTAGCTAGGTCACAGAACATAAGATTGACATTCAAAAGTAAGTTGTATTTCTCAGCCATAGGTCTGACTTAAAAGAAAATTGCATTTCCATATATACTTGTAATAAATAATCAAAAATTGACATTAAAAATATAACAATAGCATCAAAAAGGATGAATAATCAGGGTTAAATCTAAGAAACTGTGAAAATGTCTACATTGAAAACTATAAAACATTGGCGAGAGAAATGAAAGAAGACTTAATAAGTGGAGAGACATATCATGTTTACAGATTCAAAGACGTGCTCTTTTTAACAGGTAAATTTATCTCATATTTTTCTATAGAATCTGTGCAGTTTCAATCAAGGTGTAAGCAGCTTTTTGAGTAGAAATTGATAGGCATATCCTAAACTTTATTTGGAAATGCAAAGGACCTGGGATAAGCAAAATGATTTTAAAACAGAAAAACAAGACAGGCCTCACACTGTCTGATTTCAGTACTTATTAAGCTGCAGTATTCAAGACAGTGTAGTATTGGGAGTATGGAGAGATTATAGAGTACAGAAAGATGCCCTCATGTATACAATTAAATGAGTCTAACAAAGATGACAGAGTAATTTCATGAGGTAAAACATTGTTAGTAAATGTTGCTGGAACAACTGAACATCCATATGCAAAAAATGGAAGCTAAAACCTGTCTCCACCATATAGAGAAATTAACTTGAAATAGCACGCAGAGCAAAATGTGAAACCTAAAGCTATATACATTTCTAGGGGAAATTCTCTGTGACCTTTGTTGTAAATCTTCCTTACATAGGATGTAAAAAGCATGAAGTATTAAAAAAAATTTTTTAATTAGAGTTTATAAAAATTAAGACCTTGTGCTCTTCAAAAGATTCCTGCAAAAGTGAAAAAGAAATAAAACAAGCCACAAATTGGGACAAAATATTTGTGAAGAATATATTTGATTAAGAAGTTATATCCTGAATATATGAAGAACTTTCAAAACTAAAGAAAATGATTCATTTTTTAAATGGACAAATGATTTAAACAAATATTTTACTAAAGAAGATATCCAGGTAGCAAATAAACACATGATATTCACCCAAATTATTAATTAGGAAAATGCAAATTAAGATGAATGAGATATCACTATATACCAACTAAAATGGCTATATTTTAAAAGTTTAACACTGCCAATTACTGGTAAAGATGCAAATCAATGGGAACTTTCAAATGTTGCTGGTGGGAATGCAATATGGCATAGCCATATGGCTTTTTATAAACTCAGACTCAAGTTCATTAGGATGAGACCTGTGCAATTGAACAGGGCCACATGCTCAAAAGAGTCCCATACTCGTTTTAATAGTCTATTGTTAGTATCTTGAAATTCTAATAATTTTATCTCTAAACCTGTATTTTATAAGTAAGATCTGTTGGAACTGTAATATGAAATATGTCTGCTAGTACTTACTGCCCTGTTTGCATATAGTGTTGGAGATATCCCATGAACACAGAATTCCAAGGGACCCAGTGGTGCCTATAAGTTTAGGGAGACTCACAGCTAGCACAAGGTAAGCATGTTACAGCTAAGACTGAGTAATCATAGATACTGATAACCTGTAGAGGCTATGTTTTTTTTTTTTCCCTGAAAAACTGTCCAATTGTAATAGATGACAAATTATCTTAAAATGTATTTTTTTTATAAAAAGTAAAAGTCACATAGAATATGCTTGATTTAGAAGGTACTTTTTTTTTTTTTTTTTCTTAAGTGAATCAGATAATTTTGTGCTGGTCATCGTAACCTGACCACATAAAATATTTTTATTCCTAGTAGTATCTAAACTTTGTCTCCTTTTTATTATTAGTAGTATACTTTAAGTTCTGGGGTACATGTGCAGATCTTGCAGGTTGTTCCATAGGTATACATGTGCCATGGTGGTTTGCTGCCTCCATCACCCTGTCACCTACATTAGGTATTTCTCCTAATGTTATCCCTCCCCAACCTCCCCACCCTCTGCTATCCCTCCTCTAGCTCCCCACCCCCCAACAGACCCCAGTATATGATGTTTCCCTCCCTGTGTCCATGTGTTCTCATTGTTCAACACCCACTTATGAGTGAGAATATGTGGTGTATGGTTTTCTGTTCCGGTGTCAGTTCGCTGAGAATGATGGTTTCCAGATTTATTCGTGTCCTGACAAAGGACATGAACTCATCCTTTTTGTGGCTGCATAGTATTTCATGGTGTATACGTGCCACATTTTCTTTATCCAGTCTATCCTTGATGGGCATTTGGATTGGTTCCAAGTCTTTGCTATTGTAAACAGTGCTGCAGTGAGCATATGTGTGCGTGTGTCTTTACAATAGAACGATTTATAATCCTTTGGGCATATACCCAGTAATGGGATTGCTGGGTCAAATGGTATTTTTATTTCTAGATCCTTGGGGAATCACCACACTGTCTACTAATTAGTGTAACGTTTGCACTAATTTACACTCCCACCA
>CAUYQU010002709.1:0-10997 GCA_963574635.1 Cheracebus regulus | reverse complement strand
GAGAGGAGAGGGGGTGAGGGAGGGGAGGGGGCTGAGAGAGGGGAGAGGCTGGGACAAGGGAGGGGGCCAAGAGAAGAGGGGGTTTGAGTGAGAGATGGGGGGCCGAGGGGGGCGTGGCTGAGAAGAGGGAGTTAGGAGAGGGGCGGGGCTGTATGGGTGGGGCTGAGGCTGGTAGGGGCGGGGCTGAGAGGAGAGGGGACGAGTTGTGGGGCGGGGCTGAGTGGGCGGGGCTGAGAGGAGAGGAGGCTGAGGTTAGCGAGGGGTGCGAAGAGGGGAGGGGACTCTTCGAGGGGCGGGGACAGGGCTCTGGGAGGCTGATGGGGGCAGAGGGAGCCGCCTACGTTCTGTCCTCCCCTGGGGCCCCAGAACACAGGGTCAGGAGTGTATCAAGTCACCGGGTTTCTGTCCATCCAGAAACCTGACCGCGTGCGTCCCCAGGGCTCGGGGTCGCCCCGTCCCATGCTCTCCCTCCCTCCCTCTCGACGGGCCCTCCCGGCTCCCTCTGACCTCCCCACCCCCAGTCAGCTGTGTCCCTATTTAGAGCGGTGCAGGCCTGTGTCACTTCACTTCCGAAAGGGATTGCGTCCCTTAGTCCTGCCTTCAGAACCTCCAACACCTGTTGCGGCGCGAGAGCCCGAGCCAGGGGGCGGGGCGGGCTTCGATGCTGGAGCCCCCGTGGGGGAGGGCTCAGCTGCTCCTCCTCCCGAGAAACCTCTCTCTGTGCACCCCTCCGCTCTGAGCCCCTTCTCTAAGTCCCCACGTCCCCCTCGCGTCCCGGAGCCCCCGTTCTCTAAGTCCCCCCGGCCCCTCCTCTCTGGGAGCCCCCTCTCTGCAGGCCAACTTCGACCGCCTTGTTCCCAGGCTCCCCAGCGCCCCGAGCCCCGCCTGTGCCCCCCCTCCCCTGGCCTGCCCATTGTCCTGGTGAGGGGGTCCCGGAGGCTGGGCGGGCCGGGGTCTGCATGCAGGGGGCGGGAGTCGCCTGCTACCCACTCGTCTCTGGGCAACGCTGGCAAACCTCACGCCTAGACACAGAGGCCGCGCTGTTCCCTGGGAGGGGACAGGGGGCACAAGGTGACGGGGAGACGCTGTGGGTGACGGCTGTGGACGGGGCTTTCAGGCAGGGGGTGCCAGAGGCAGCTCCAACTGCTCCAGGTGGGAGAGAGTTTCGAGGGCGGGGCCGTGAAAAACCCTGTTCCCCTGCGGTCCCCACAGGGACCCCCAACTCAGGCGGCATCCTTCCCTCCTCTGCAGGCCCGCCCGCTCTGCCCCATACCACAGCGGGGTCTTCCTGCCTGCTCTGATACCTTCATCATCACAGCCTTCCCGGTTGGATTCTGCGATCAAATCCTCTTCACAGATGAGAAAACCAGCCCAGAGAGCATTTGGTCATTGAAGCTGTGAAGAGACCACATTTTTGGGGCGATGGCCCTGGACCGGGGCGCCAGCTCTCCTGTTTTCTGTTCGCATGACCCAACAGCTTCTCTGAGCCTCAGTTTCCTCATCTGTACCGTGCGCGGAGGGTGGCACCCATTTCCTGGGCTTTTTTTTTTTCTTTTTTTTGAGACAGAGGCTGTCTCTGTCGCCCAGGCTGGAGTGCAGTGGTGTGATCTCAGCTCTCTGCAACCTCCACCTCCCGGGTTCAAGCGAGTCTCCTACCTCAGCCTCCCGAGTAGCTGGGACTACAGGTGCTCGCCACCACGCCCGGCTAATTTTTGTATTTTTAGTAGAGACGGGGTTTCACCATCTTGGCCACATGGGTCTTGAACTCCTGACTTTGTGATTCACTCACCTTGGCCTCCCAAAGTGCTGGGATTACAGGTGTGAGCCACCATGCCTGGCCTTCCTGGGCTGTCTTACCAGGTGGGGAATAAGATGCTTAATAAAGTCTAGGGTTCAAACTTGGGCTGCCAGTCACCAGCTTTGCAAATGGTCAGGCTGTTGCCTCTCTGTGCCTCAGTTTCCCTGTTATCCCAGAAGTTTGGGAGGCTGAGGTGGGCAGATCACTTGAGGTCAGGAGTTCGAGACTAGCCTGGCCATCAGAGCGAAACCCTGTCTCTACTAAAAATACAAACAGTAGCCAGGCATGGTAGTGGGCACCTGCAATCCCAGCTACTCAGGAGACTGAGGCAAGAGAATCACTTGAACCTGGGAGGTGGAGGTTTCAGTGAGCCGAGATTGTACCGCTGCAAATAATAATAATAAAGTTAATTCTAGCATATAGTGGCTTGTAGAAAACCCTTTATAAATAGTATTGTTACTATATTTTTTCCCTCTGAGTTTGTGCCTTTTTTCTTTTTTGGTGATAGGGTCTCCCTCTGTCACTCAGGCTGGAGTGCAGTGGAGTGATCACAGCTCACTGCAGCCTCGAACTCTCAGGCTCAAGTGCTCCTCCTGCCTCAGCCTCCCGAGTAGCTAGGACTACAGGCACGCACCACCACGCCTGGCGGTTTTATTTGTTTGTAGGGACAGGGCCTCACTATGTTGCCGAGGCTGGTCTTGAATTGGGCTTATGTGATCCTCCCGCTTCGGCCTCTGAAAATGCCAGGATTCCAGGCGTAAGCTTCCGCACCTGGCCTGAATTTGTACTCTGTGAGGTTCAGAGACGCTTGTGTGCAGGGAGGTCGTCATCCCAGGCCCTCAGGCTTGGAGTCAGGGATTGAGGGAGAGAGGTGGTCCCTGAGGTAAGTCCTCGTGCCTGTTGAGTGACATAGCGGGTGCCCCTGCCACACACTCTGTCTCCTCTGCCTGGACTGTGCACACCACCCAGAGCCCCTGATGGTAGGGACTCTGAGTCTGTCCCTGTCGGGGATAATTGCCAGAGAGTGCACAGAGCAAAGCCTCCAAAGCCCCCACCCTGGACTGTGACTCCCTGGGTGCAGACGGGGTAAAGACCCTGATTTCTGCACATAAACAGGAGCCCCTGTGTCCTCGGCTGAGGCTGTTGGGCCAGCAGCCCCCTAGCTTTCCCCCTACAAGCAGAGGGGAGAAGGGGCATAGCTGCCCCCTCTGCCTGCCACAGCAGTCACCAAGGTTCCCACCAGCTGCTCCCTTCTCAGAGTTCACCGGCTATCAGCCTGTCAGACAGCCGCAGCCATGCCCCACCTCCTGGGGTTAACAGACCCCACAGTCCTTACTGAACCCAAGACATGGAACCGCATACAATCCCCTCAACAGTCCCCAAGGAGGCAGGTGCTATTATCAGCCTCATTTTATAGATGGGAAACAGGCTCAGAGAGGGTCTATCACTTGCCCAAGGTCACACAGCAAGGGAGTCACATAGCAGGGATTCAAACTCCAGGCTACATTCTTCCCTCCACCTCCCACCCCCAACCCCGAGACAGAGTCTTGCTTTGTTGCCCAAGTTGGTGTGCAGTGACACAGAGTCAGCTTACTGCAAGCTCCCTGTCCTGGGCTCAGGTAATTTTCCCACCTCAGCCTTCTAAGCAGCTGGCACTACAGGTGTTCACCACCGCACCTGGCTAATTTTTGTGATTTTTTTTTGTAGAGACAGCGTTTCTCCATGTTGCTTAGGCTGGTCTTGAACTCCTGGGCTCAAGCAATCCTCCCACCTTGGCCTCCAAAAGTATTGGGATTACAGGCATGAGCCACCGTGCCCAGCCCAGGCTGCATTCTTAACCACACCCTAAACTGTCTATCACAACAAATAAACAACCTGGGCGATAGCAAGGCCCCATCTCCCTTTTTTTTTTTTTGCGATGGAGTCTCACGATGTTGCCAGGCTGGAGTGCCGTGGTACGATCTCGGCTCACTGCAACCTCCGCCTCCCAGGTTCAAGCAATTCTGCTTGCGACTCCTAAGTAGCCGGGACTACAGGCATGCGCCGCCTCTACTGTAGTTTCAGTAGAGACGGGGTTTCACCATGTTGGTCTGGCTGGTCTGGAACCCCTGACCTCGTGATCTGCCCACCTCAGCCTCTCACATAGCCACCACGCCCGACTAGCAACCCGACTTCTTGAAGCTGCTTCCAGCTTCAAGTAGCTTGAGGCCACTGTGAAAGTCCTGGAGGTCTGTGTGGTCATCAACCTCACCTTGCAGAGGAGGAAAGTGAGGGCCAGAGACGGGGAGGGCCTGGCTCAAGGGTGCAAGCAGGCGGGGGGGATTAAAGATGAGCACAGGGGTCAGCCTGCCTCTGAGTGAAAAAGTGCATGAGGAGGGAGGGAATGAGGGGGGATGGATCTGCGGATGGATGGGTTATTAGATGGATGCATGGATGAGTGAATAAATGGATGTATGGATTATGGATGGAGGGATGGATGGATGAGTGGGTGGGTGGATGGATGGATGGATGGATGAATAGGGAGATGGGTGGGCAGGTAGGGGGGTAAATGGATGCATGAGTTTGTGAGAGGATGGTTATATGGATTATAGATGAATGGATGGACGGATGCATGAACAGGTGAATGTATGGATTATGGATGGATGGATGAGTGGATGGATGGATGGATTGATGGGTGGGTGGATGGATTGATGGGTGGGTGGATGGATTGATGGGTGGGTGGATGGATTGATGAGTGGGCGGATGGATTGATGGGTGAGTGGATGGATAGATGAGTGAGCGGATGGGTGGATAGATGGATGAATTGATGGATGGGTGGATGGATATATGGATTATGGATGGATGGATTTGAATAGATGATGAATGGATGGATGGATGGATGGATGGATTGAAGAGTAGGTGGATGAATGTGAATGGGTGAGTAGATGAATGGATGGATGGATTGATGGGTGGGTTGATGGATGGCTGGATGGGTAGATGGATGAGTGGATGGATATATGGATTATGGATGGAGGGACGGATGGATGAATAGATGGGTGGATGAGTAGATTGATGGGTGAGTGGATGGATGGATGGATGGATGGGTGGGTGAGTAGAAGGATGTATGGACTGATGGATGGGTGGATGGGGGATGGGTGAGCAGATGGATATGTGGATTATGGATGGATGGTTAGATAGATGGAAGAGTAGATGGATGGATGGATGGGTAGATTGATGGGAGGGTGGATGGATGGATCGGTGTGTGGATGGATATGTGGATAATTGGTGGATGGATAGATGAGTTAGTGTGTGGGTATATGGATTATTGGTGGATGTATCAATGGATGAGTGAATGGATATATGGATTACTGGTGGACTGATGGATGGATGGATGGTTTTTCACCCTTCCCCTGTAGGGAGCTCTAAGCTTGGTTCACACAGCAGATGGGGTGAGAGGGTGGTGGGTGGGACAGACACTACTGGAGTCAGTTCCAAGTGGGTAGAGAAGGATTCTGGAATCAATTCCAAGGCAGCGTCTAAGAGAGCATCCAGCCATCCACTCCCTCAGCAAACACATACTGAACACCTGCTGCATGCCAGGTGCTCTTTTAGATACTGGGCAACCATTCGGCAGTGAACGGAGCACACAAAATCCCTCTCCTGTGGGGCCGACAACTTCAACAGGGCTCGGGATGTGTGAGAGCCCCATTGGAGCAGATTCAGGAGGGAACAGCCAGTGTTGATGGCGCTCAGAATTTTACTATAAAAAGAACCAGGCTGGGAGTAGAGGCTCACGCCTGTAATCCCAGCACTTTGGGAAGCCAGGGTGGGTGGATCACTTGGGGTCATGAGTTCGAGACCAGCCTGGCCAACACGGCAAAACCCTATCTCTACTAAAACTACAAAAATTAGCCGAGTGTGGCAGCGCACACCTGTAGTCCCGGCTACTTAGGAGGCTGAGGCAGGAGAATTGCTTGAACTCGGGAGGTGGAGGCTGCAGTCAGCTGAGATCGCGCCACTGCACTGCAGCCTGGGTGACAGAGACTCTGTCTCCAAAAAAAAAAAAAAAAAAAAAAAGCAACAACAAAATCAGTATCCTAATGAGGGTCATTACCAGTTCCTGATGCTTTGGGCAATTTTCCAATTGCTTCAGAGTCTGTCATCCCCCTGCCCACAAGGTTAAAAGTGACAGCCAGTAGCCAGGGCCTCACAGCCCGAGGTCTAAGCCCAGGGTCTCCATGTGGAAGTTGTTGATTTTGATTTTAATACGTTGGTTTCAGAGCCCTGGAGGCTGCAGTTTCTTGCACCTCGGCCCTAGAGGAGTAATGAGGCTCCTCCAGAGAGGCTGAGAAGCTGGAAGCAGCTTCAAGAAGTCGGGTTGCTAGTCGGGCGTGGTGGCTATGGGAGAGGCTGAGGTGGGCAGATCACGAGGTCAGGGGTTCCAGACCAGCCAGACCGACATGATGAAACCCCGTCTCTACTGAAACTACAAAAATTATTTGGGCGCGGCGGCGCATGCCTGTAGTCCCGGCTACTTAGGAGTCGCAAGCAGAATTGCTTGAACCTGGGAGGCGGAGGTTGCAGTGAGCCGAGATTGTACCACGGCACTCCAGCCTGGCAACAGAGTGAGACTCCATCTCAAAAAAAAAAAAGGGAGATGGGGCCTTGCTATTGCCCAGGTTGGTCAGCAACTCCTGGCCACAAGCAATGCTCCTGCCTCAGCCTCCCAAAGTGCTGGAATTACAGGCGTGAGCCACCGTGCCTGGCCCCAACGCTCAGTTTTTTAAAAAAATTAGGTTTACTCTTTCTCCCCATTTGAATGGCAACTCTATGAAGACAGGAAGCTGCGTGTTCTATTCACTGCTGAAACTGCTCGCCCTGGCATAGAGTAGGTGCTCAATCAACACCTATAGAACGCATAAGTAATAACCTCCACAGAACACTAGGCACAGGCCAGACCTGAGCTTCAGCTTTTCCTAGGCATGCATTTATTTAATTATCCCAAGAAGCCCTACAAGAAAGGTAATATTGGAGACTGGGCGTGGTGGCGTGCACCTGTAATCCCAGCTACTTGGGGGGCTGAGGCAGGAGAATCGCCTCAACCCAGGAGGTGGAGGCTGCAGTGAGCGGAGATTGTGCCATTGCTCTCCAGCCTAGGTAACAGGAGCGAAATTGTGTCTCAAAAACAAAAAACAAACACACAAAAAAGATAGTAGTTTTAGCATCCCATTTTATAGATGGGAAAATTGAGGCCCAGAGCTGTTAGACTGGAGCCCGCCCCCCTGAGTCCCACCCCTACGTGCTACCACCTCTGGCTCTGGACCTGTGGGTTTGTCAACACGTGTTCTCGGCATGGCCAGGTGCACGAACGTCACACATACCAGGAGCTTGCACGGGTCTGGGTGGGGGCCCCATCAGCCCCGGGAACGTGAGCCTGGAGGTCGGCGCGTGCCCCAGTCCCGGGGGCCAGCGGAGGCAGCTCGTAGGTAGAGGCAGCTTGTTCTCTCTCCCGGAGCCGGCTCTCCTCCCGCCTGCCTCGGTCTGGCCCCGGCCCAGCTGCTGACCTCGGGAACTCGAGTGCCCCCAGGGACGCAGACAATCAATTAGAATTGGCAGCGCCCGCCTAAGTAAAAGGCCTGCTTTAATGAGGAGGCCGTGCGCTGCCGTGGGCGCAGGCGCTGGGCTGAGCCCGGCGGGGGCTGGAGCTGCGGGGTCACGTGGCCACCGGGGCCCACCTGCCTGTCAAATGGAGTCCCCGTGTGTGCGCTCATTATGTTTATTATTAGGCCAGGGCTATGTGCAGATGGGGGAGAGCAGCCCCTAACTCATGCAAGCCGCAGACATTTACTGAGCGCCAACTGTGTGCTAGGCCTTGTGGTGGATTCGTGGAAACTGCAGAGACAAGACGCCCTCTAGTGGGAGCCGGAGGGGGCATCAGGGTGGGCTTCCTGGAGGAAGCAAACACACTGACTTGAAATTCAGTCCTGAGAAAGGGAAGGGAGGAAGAGTTTTGAGGCCTGGTTAAGAATGAGGCTGGACGCAGTGGCTCACACCTGTAATCCGGGCACTTTGGGAGGCCGAGGTGTGTGGATCACCTGAGGTCAGGAGTTCAAGATTAGCCTGGCCAACACGGTGAAACCTCATCTCTACTAAAAACACATAAAATTAGCCAGGTATGGCGGCAGGTGCCTGTGATCTCAGCTACTCAGGAGGCTGAAGCAGGAGAATCGCTTGAACCTGGGAGGCGGAGGTTGTGGTGAGCTGAGATCACACCTCCGCACTCCAGCCTGGGCAACAGAGCAAAACTCCGTCTCAAAAGAAATAGAATGAGTCCAGCCTGGGTTAGGGGGCTCCCACCTGTGATCTCAGTGGTTTCGGAGGCTGAAGTGGGAGGATCACTTGAGGCCAGGAGTTAAAGACCAGACTGGGCAACATAGTGAGACCCCCGTCCCCCCAAAATAAAAAACTTAGCCATAGTCCAGCTACTTGGAAGGCTGAGAGGGGAGGATTGCTTCAGCCCAGGAGCTCTAGGCTGTAGTGAGCTGTGATTGTGCCTCTGCACTCCCGCCTGGGTGGCACAGTGAGACCCCATGTCAAAACAAAAAATTGAATTAGTCCCCGTGTATGGGTTGTCCAAAGCAGGATAACATAGCAAAGTCCCATGAAGCCTGCAGATGGGATTTCATCTCGAGGTCCTGAACCAATGACAGCTGCAGAGGCCCTATTTCCAAATGAGGTCACATTCTGGGGATCTGGGTGCATATAATTATTTTTTTTTGTGGCAGGGTCTCACTCTGTTGCCCAGGCTGGAGTGCAGTGGTGCGATCTCAGCTCACCGCAGCCTCCACCTCCCAGGTTCACGTGGTTGTCCTGCCTCAGCCTCCCAAGTAGCATGAATTACAGGCACCTGCCACCATGCCTAGCTGATTCTTGTATTGTCCTTCAAGCTGGAGTGCAGAGGCACGATCTCGACTCACTGCAACCTCCGCCTCCCAGGTTCAAGCCATGCTCCTGCCTCGGCTCCCCGAGTAGCTGGGACTACAGGCTTGTGCCATCACACCCAGCTAATTTTTGCATTTTTAGTAGAGTCGGGGTTTCACCATGTTCTCCAGGCTGGTCTCCAACTCCTGACCTCGTGATCCGCCCGCCTCAGCCTCCCAAAGTGCTACGATTACAGGCGTGAGCCACTGTGCCAGGCCTTTTTTAAAATTAATTACTTTTTTTCGACATGGAGTCTGGCTCTGTGGCTCAGGCTGGAGTGCAATGGCAGAACCTCAGTTCCCTGCAGTCTCCGTCCCCCGTTTCAAGCAATTCTGCCTCAACCTCCCTAGTAGCTGGGACTACAGGCGCTAGTGAATTTTGAAGTTTTATTGTTTTTTGAGACGGAGTCTCGCCCTGTTCCCAGGCTGGAGCACGGTGGCGCGATCTTGGCTCACTGCAACTGCCGCCTCCTGGGTTCAAGCAATTCTCTGCCTCAGTCTCCCGAGTAGCTGGGATTACAGATGCATGCTACCATGCCCGGCTAATTTTTGTATTTTTAGTAGAGATGGGATTTCACCATCTTGGCCAGGCTGGTCTCAAACTCCTGACCTCATGATCCACCTGCCTCGGCCTCCCAAAGTGCTGGGATCACAGGTGTGAGCCACCACGCCCAGCTGTAATTTTGAATTTTTAGTAGAGATGGGTTTTCACCATGTTGGCCAGGCTGGTCTCGAACTCCTGAGCTCAAGTGAACCACTCAGGCTCCCAAAGCACTGCAATTAGAGACATGAGCCACCAGGCCCAACGGAGGTGTATGTAATGTTTAAATTTCTTTTTGCAGGCAGGCACCATTCAACATGGTACAATGTGTGCCGGTTCCCATCTGCCTCCTACTCTGTAATGTCAACTCCAGGAGGGCCGGCTTCTGTCTGTCTTGAACGCCACAGTGTCCCCTGTACCTTGAATACTGTTTGGCACACAGTAGGCACTCAATAAATGTTTGTTTATTCCACAAAGGACTATGAAGCACCCACTGCGTTGTTCTCTCACGGAGAGGGAGTGTTTCATGCTCTGAGGACCTGGGGCAAAGACAGAGAAGCAGAGGGAGCCTCGAGAACTGTGACTTCCAGATTTTCTCTGCAGCCTGGGTGCCAGCAGCAGTAACTGTGGACCTCTAGGCAGAGGAAGGGAAGACGCACTGAGGGGGGCGGGGCTTCTGCGGGGGCGGGGCTTCTGCGGGGGCGGGGCTTCTGCAGGGGCGGGGCAGAGCCCCTGGGGATCAGCTGGGCACAGGGAAGTCCTGCTGAAGTCCCTGGAGTCCCCAGCAGAGAGGCTGGCTGGATGCCCTGGCCCTGCCTGGCTGCCTTTTTTTCTTTTTATTTATTTATTTATTTAAAGACGGGGTTTCACCATATTGGTCAGGCTGGTCTGGAACTCCTGACCTCAGGTGATCTGCCCGCCTCAGCCTCCCAAAGTGCTAGGATTACAGGTGTGAGCCACCTCTCCTGGTTTTTTTTTTTTTTTTAATGCAGTCTCGCTCTGTTGCCCGGTCTGGACTCACTGCAACCTCCACCTCCCGGGTTCAAGCGATTCTTCTGCCTCACCCTCCCAAGTAGCTAGGACTACAGGTGCGCACCACCACGCCCGGCTAACTCTTGTATTTTTTTTATGCCAGTCAAATTTAGCAATTGATGGTTGTATACCAACTTTAGAGACACTAATATTCTGATAACTCACTACCATTGGACCAGCCGAATATTTGTATTTTTAGTAGAAACAGGGCTTCACCATGTTGGCCAGGCTGGTCTTGAACTCTAGACCTTGTGATCTGCCTGCCTCTGCCTCCCAAAGTGCTGGGATTACAGGCGTGAGCCACGGTGCCCGGCCCCTGGCGGCTTTTTCTGGGTTTGAGGGGAAGAGCTAAAACCGCCAGAGGAGGGTAGGGTGGAGTCAGGGCCCAGCAGGAGGTGGGGGAAAGAAGTGAAGCCTGGGGCGGTGGCGCGTGCCTGTAGTCCCAGCTACTCGGGAGGCTGAGGTGGGAGGATCGCTTGAGCCCAGGAGTTCTGGGCTGTAGTGCGCTATGCCGATCGGGTGTCTTCGCTAACTTCAGCATCAATACGGTAACCTCCCGGGGGGGGGGGGACCACCAGGTTGCCTAAGGAGGGGTGAACCGGCCCAGGCTGGAAACTCCCGTGCTGATCAGTAGTGGGATCGCGCCTGTGAATAGCCACTGCACTCC
>CAUYQU010002707.1:0-17057 GCA_963574635.1 Cheracebus regulus | reverse complement strand
CCCTAGTAAATCTAGCAATTATATGTCTTGGAGTTGGTCTACTTGAGGAATATCTTTGTGGTGTTCTCTGGATTACCTGGAGTTGAGTATTATCCTGCCTTACTAGGTTAGGAAAGTTTTCCTGAATAATATCCTGAAAAGTATTTTCCAACTTAGATTCATTCTCTTCATGACATTCAGGTACACCAATCAATCGTAAATTAGGTATTTTCACATAGTCCCATATTTCCTGGAGACTTTGCTCATTCCTTTTTACTCTGTTCTCGAAACTTGTCTTCTCATTTCATTTCATTAAGTTGGTCTTCGACCTCTGATATCCTTTCTTCTGCTTGATCAATTCGACTGTTAAAACCTGTGCATACTTTGCGAAGTTCTCTTGTGTTCTTCAGTTCCAACAATTCACTTATATTCGTTTCTAAATTGTCTATTCTCATTAGGATTTCGTTAAACCTTTTTTCAAGGTTCTTAGTTTCTTTGCATTGGGCTAGAATATGTTCTTTTACCTCAAAAAAGTTCCTTATCATCCACCTTCTGAAGCCCATTTCTGTTATTGGAATGCACTTGTTCTCCATCAGGCCTTGTTCCCTTGATGGTGAAGAACTGTGATCCCCTGTGGAAGGAGAAGCATTCTGCTTCTGGGTATTCTCAGCTTTTTTAAGCTGGTTCCTTCCCGTCATTGTAATTTTATCCACCTGTCATCTCTGTAATTACCTACTTTCAATTTAGGTCTCTGAGTGGACGTCCAACTTGTTGATTCCCAACGCCGAAATCTGAGCAACCCACTACGCCGACTAAAACTGTGGCATTAAGATTCATGGTGCTTTACTGCTCGGGGGAATCTCCAGTCTGGCTTCCCTCTTGAAATGGGCCACTCGCCTTCCTGGAGATCCAAACATTGATCAAAAGGGAAGCTAGTCCCGTTTACTCTGCACCAAGAACCGCCGTGTCGAAGCACCGGCAAAACCACCACACCAGCCACAAGAGTGGCGCTGGCAATTTGTGGGGCTCCTCCGCTGGGAATCCTAGTCCGTAAGCAACAAAAGTTTTTCTGAAATTGTGGCGTCCTCTCGTTCTGTGCGCTTTCTCTGGGAGCTATAATCCTGAGCTGCTAGTAGTCGGCCATCTTGGATCTCTCTCCCTTTTCTGACTTTTTAGGACACTTGTGATTGTATTGGGTCCACCTGGATAATCCAAGTTAAACTTTTCACCTCAAGGCCCCTAACTCAATCATATCTGCAAGACCCTTTGGCCATGGGAGGGAACATATACCTGAATTCCAGCAATTACGGTGGACATCTCCAAGGGACCACTGTTCTGACTACCACACCTTGCAATTTCAGAAACATATCCTCAAAACAGGAGCTGAAGCTTACCGTATTCCCTCAGTTTCACTCTTGGTCATGAAGGAAACAGTTATCTCTCTGCCTGAAAGTGAGGGCTTCTCTCTTAGACCGCAGCAAAATGCCTTGTTCCTTCTGACTTCTGAAGTCCAGCTCCTGGAAGTGCACTCTCTGCAGCCTGCCAGTTGCTGACAGAGTTATTAATTTCTAGATAATAAAACATCAGAGTCAGAGTTTCCATCCCGAAATGGTTCAAAATATGGAGCATGCTTTACATAAATAGTAGGAAATATTCACATGAATGGGAGGTTTCATTGAGTAGCGGGGGAGAGAGGAGTCTCTTGTTTTCTCCTGCGTTCCCTGTTCCCCTCAGCCCCCAAGCCAATAATCATATAAATGTATAATATACACTTATTTCATTAAATTCTTTAGCCAAAGGAAGAGCAAAACCGCTGCTGGGCCTAGACTAGCAAGAAGAGCCTGCGTTTATTCAGTGATGACAATGCCTCGGTGCTAAGGAAGCCAGTCCGATGGGAAGTCCAGATTCTAAGCTGGGTTGGCCCTAGTTAGTAGTTCACACAAGGGATCCCAGAGTGATATAGAAACACTTGGCTACTCGAATATGCCTCTGAGGTTTTCTAGCCGGGAACCAACATAAACACGAATGCACCAAAGTAAACAAAATCTTGTGATAGTTGATACTTGAGTTCAGTCTTAAGTCCCGATGTAAACAATAGTTCTGCACTTGAGCCTTCTAAGATAGCAATCCTGTTGACACAGGCCTATTAAGATAAGAAAGGCTGACTGCAGTGTTACACCCAGTAGATAGCTCTCCATTCTATAAAAGAAGCGTTTAGCAACCTCTGCCCTGTAATAATAAACGCGGTTCTTGGAATACATGCTTTCAGAAAACAAAATGCCTTCTCGGTGACGGCTGGGTACTAAGTCTCAGATTTACACTTTAAGGGATTTCCTTTTCCATAATTTAGTTCCGGGTGTGATGATTGCTAAGATAAGACCTAAGCTTTCTGAATGGTCTCTCTTCTGTAACTGTAGTACATGTGAAGTAGACAAAAGCTTTACCACTATTATGAAGCAAATAACAGCTACAAAATATTTAGCAAAGACAGAAGAACAACTCTGGAAAGATAAAGTCTTTCTCTGCAAATAAATATCCAGGGAACACGGGAAAGGGTTGCCACGAAGCCCGGAGCGCTCTCTGCTGGGTTTGGGTTTTCAGAGCTCACTCCTGCTTCCCTGAAGGGGGCCGGGGATAAGACGGGCCTTTGTGTGCCTCCAACCCTCTCGTTGGCTTTGGGAGGCAATGGTAAGGCCATATTACCCAAAGTCTAGGCAGACGAAGCATAACGTGGTATTGCCATGTCCTCAAGAACGTACAGCGCTGGGCGCCTGTGATCCCAGCTACTCGGGAGGCTGAGGCAGGAGAATCGCTTGAACCTGAGAGGTGGAGATTGCAGTGAGCTGAGATCGCGCCATTGCGGTCCAGCCAGACGAGTCAAACTTCATCTCAGACACACGCACACACACACACACACACCGTACACACACACCACACACACATACCGCACCTGCAGACACACGACACACACACATACCACACACACACACATACACACCACACAGCAGTGACACTTTGCACCTGCAGCCTGGTTTGCGCCGAGCTTGCAAAACGCACACTTGCCCAACCAGCCCTTCCTATTCGCTGGAGGCTGGGGCTTTCCCTGCGCGATGTGAACGGCAGCCCAAGTCCACAGCAGGTGCACAGCGTCACCCTCCCAGGACACAGAGGTCACGCTCCGCACCGGAGGGCTCGGGCACAGAAAACGCCGCGGGGGATGGGGCCACACAGGGCAGCGTGGACCCTGGGCCTGCGGCAGCCTTCCCGCCGCCCCCGGGCCTGCAAGATGAGGGGGAGGAACCGCTCCCGAAACCTGGAAGGAGAGCAGGTGGGAAGGGAGACGTCGGGGAAGCCATGACTGTCACTTGAGGTGACGGTCTGAGGGGACCTTGCTGGGAGGACGCCAGAGAAACAAGTACCGCAACGTTTCTTCTTCCCTCGGATCTCCCCTGTGGCCCAAGCCCAGTGGAAGCCAGGCTGGGCCCAGGACCTCGATGCCATCCCCGCGGGTCAGCCCCGGAGCGGTCCTGGAGCCGCCCCGGGCCCACAGGGCAGAGCTGACCTGAGCGCGGGGCTTGGTCTTGGGAAGCTCGTTCCACAATGCGGGAAGCGGCGCGGGGGCCTTTGCCGTAAGGATGCCCTGAGCGCCTCGGGGTTCGCAGGACTCGTCCAGCAACCCCGCAGGGCGAAGGCCGTCCACGTTTGATCGTTGGGCGGAACAGATGGGCTCGGCCGCCAGGCAGCCCACAGGTCCCAGCGTGAGACGCGGGCGCACGGCTGACCCACGGCCTCATTCTCGGTGTACTGCCCGGGAAGCCGCCCCATCCCGCGGCAGCTCTACCTTGGGAGGAAACCGGGTTACTCGTGTCGAGGAATCTCTGTCCAGAACTCTTACCAGGCAGGAAGAGTTAGGGACTAAAATAACATCTAAAATGCTCTTTCTTTTCCTTTCTTTTTTTTCTTTTGAGACAGAGTCTCTCTCTGTTGTCCAGGCTGGAGTGCAGTGGTGCGATCTCAGCTCACTGCAGCCTCCGCCTCCCAAGCTCAAGGGATTCTCTGCTTCAGCCTCCTGAGTAGTTGGGATCACAGGCGTCCGCCCCCACGCCCAGCTAATTTTTGTATTTTTAGTAGAGATGGGGTTTTACCCCCATCTCTACTATGTTAGCCAGACTGGTCTTGAATTTCTGACCTCAAGTGATCTGCCCACCTCAGATGGAGGTATGAGCTACCACGCCCGGCCCTAAAATGCTCTTAAATGGGCAAAAATGCAAGACCATCTGGTAGGAATCCCTGGGGCCACGCTGAGCTGCAGGAATGGAAATAACCCCAGCACAGGCTAATGGGATCCGGAGGGAAGGCACCTGCCCAGGAAGAGGTGGTGAGGCCTGGAGGGTCCTGTGGTCGGGGTCAGGAAGGGAGTTCCTCTGCCAGGGTTGTGGCTTCGTTTGTTGTGGGATAGGGCTTTGAACTTGCACGTAATGAAAGGACAAGGCGGTAAATCTGCAAGGAATGTCCCCAGAGGGAAACGGTGTGGGAGATGGAGGTGGGCCCTGTGGTGGAGGCTTCCGCATGCTGTACGGCTCCTGTATGGGATACCTGGCATGGTCTTTCGGGTGCTTGGAGCCAGGGAAGTGATCAAACTCGCTTATATAGAGCCATCAGGCAGCAGGACATCACAGCCTGCATGTGGTCCTCCAAGTGCGGTGTCCGGACCGGTGGCATTGACGTTGCCTTGACTCTTGTTAGAGATGCGAACCTCAGGTGCAGAGAAGCCCGCCTTCTCAAACGCCAGCGCCAGTGGCTGGCACTGACTTCCAGTTGAGCTGCTTTTCGTATGGGCAACTCTGCTGCAATTTGCAACACATGGGTTGCCGTAGGGCATTAAGGATTTAAAAGTTGTTATGGATACATAATAATCATACATATTTATGGTATACATATGATATTTTGATAGAGGCATACAATGTGTAGTGATCAAATCTGGACATTTGGAATATCCATCGCCTCAAACCTTGATCATTTCTTTGTGTTGGGAACATTCCAGATCTTCTATCTATTTTATTTGTTTTTTGTTATTTTTTTTGACGGCGTCTCACTCCGTGGCCTAGGCTGGAGTGCAGTGGCGTGATCTTGGCTCATTGCAGCCTCCACCTCCTGGATTCTAGTGATTCTTCTGCCTCAGCCTCCCAAGTAACTGGAATTACAGGCACTCACCACCATGCCCAGCTAATTTTTGTATTTTTAGTACAGATGGGGTTTCACCATGTTGGTCAGGCTGGTCTTGAACTCCTGACCTCAAGTGATTCGCCCACCTCAGCCTCCCAAAGTGCTGGGATTACAGGCGTGAGCCACCACACCCAGCCTCTATTTTGAAATATACAATAAACTGTTCATCATAGTCACCCTCTTGTGCTACCAAACACCAGCTCTTCTGCCTTCTACAGAACTGTTTCTTTATCCACTAACCTTGCTTCATCCTCCATCTTCCCCTACCCTTCCCATCCTCTTGTAACCACCATTCTACTCACTGCCTCCATGAGACCAACTTTTTTAGCTCCCATGTATGAGTGAGAACATGTGATGTCTATCTTTCGGACATCAGGTTAAGTGACTTATCTTTCAGATATGTCACTTAACCTGATGTCCTCCAGTTTCGTCTGTATTGCTGCAAATGACAAGATCCAGTGACGGTCTTCATAGAAATAGAAAAAAAAAATCCCAAAATTCATATACAACCACAAAAGGCCTTGAAAAGCCAAAGTCATCCTGAGCGAAAAAAAAAAAAAAAAAATAGGGCTGGAGGTACCACCTGTCAAATATATTACAAAGCTCTAGTAACCAAATCAGCATGGTACTGGCATAAAAACACACACATAAACCAATGAGACAGAAAAGAGAACTCAAATGCATGCATTTATAGCCAACTCATTTTTTACAAAGGTGCCAAGAACAAACACTGGGAAAAGAACAGTCTAAAGATTAATTTTCTAGTGTAGTGATTTCCAAAGCACACTGCCTGGACCAGTAGCAGCTCCCACATCTGGGAGCTTGTTAGAAATGCAAGCTCAAGTGTCCATCTCAGGCCTACAGAATCAACAACTCTGGGAGTGGGGCCCAGCTATCTGTTCTTGCAAGTCCTCCAGTGACTCTGAGGCACACTCCAGTGTGAGACCCACTGCTATGGGGTCACCAATTCCTAGATTCCTAACAGAGGTGGAGCATGTTCAGGGAGCCCTGGCAACAAAGAACCCTAACATAAGGAAATAGGGGCGGGTAAGGGGGAAAGGGATGGATGCCTTGTGGGAAACAGCCTAGCGTGTGATAGACCCGGATGAACACAGGGCAGTGTGTTTGTGCAGGAGCAGAGTGAGGAGGTGTAAAGACCAGAGACAAGGGCACAGCTCAGCTCTTGCCAAAATTCTGGGAGACAAGAGCAGAGGCTGACGGGGTGGGGGTGAGGCGCTCCTAGGAAGCAGATGGGAGAGTGCGCTGGACTTGATGTGCACAGGCTCCCTTGCATTCTCAGGCTGGTTCTTCCTGCTCTCCTCACCCCTTCTCCTGACATAAGCCCCTACCAGCAGGAGGTATTGTACAGGACGGTGGAAGTGGGGATGTTGGTGTGATGGATGGTGCACGATTCGTCCATTGGCAGAAACTAGTCCAGAAGGGAAGCAAAAATATAAACTGCCCATCACTATAATGTGGTGACATAGGGACATCAGAGATGATTCAGGAAGGGAGTATCAGTGGCAAGACTTAAATCATGGGGCGAGCCCGGCAGGCAGGCAGGAGGTGGCGGTGGAGTGTGCACAGTGTGTCAGACACTCAGAAGCATTTTATATTGCAGGAATGTAATCCCCACCATCACTTGTGAGACAGTGAAGAACATGCTAAGTGTGTGGATTCTTTCCCATGGGCAGCCTTTGAAGTGTTTCAGGAGGAAATGGTTTGGGCCTGATTCTCTGAGCTGCAGCTTCTCCATTTTGACTGTGCACGAGAATTGCCCGGGGAGCTTCTTAAAGGAAAATACAGATGCCAGGCTGTGCTTCTGATAAGAAGCATGAGTCTCGGGCCAGGGTTCCAGGGAGGCTGGGGTTGTTTGGTGAATGACCCCTCTAACCACTCTAAAAAGTCAGAAGCTCTGAGTTTAGACACAGCAAAAAGTATTGTAATGGCTTGACTTTAATAGTGGGATTCTGCTTTTCTTTTAGGAATGTCCAAGTCATGGGTGAGTACCCTTTGTCCTTCTCCACATATCTTCAGCTTGTGAATTTCATCATCTGATTTACCCCTAAAGGTTCATTCACCTAACAGATCTGTAGTGTGCATCTAGAACCAGTGGGGGTGGGGTCCTGGGTTTCCCTATGGGATGTCCTCTCCCAAGTAAATACTGTGGATAATCCTCCTCAAACTAACAATACCACCAGATGCTTATTTCATTGCTATCTCTGTGGAAGCATTAGTGTAGAGAATAAAATGATTGAATTCTAGTTTCCTGCTCTACTGAATCTGCACTGGCTGCCTTTCATGCCATTGGTGCTCCTTTGTGGCTGTGGACCAGTGAGGGGTGTATTTCAATCCTGTGCTGTTTCTTTTTTGTCAGAGTTGCCTTGGTTATCCCCTGAGCATCTTCTTCATCGTGGTCAATGAGTTCTGCGAAAGGTTTTCCTACTATGGAATGCGAGGTAACCGTATTGGCCGCTTCTCATCCTTTGGGGAAGAGCAGGCATGGCTGTAACCAGTCCTAACTTTGTTTCCCCCTCCTCTTCCACCTGCCCTCTGCAAAAGCACTCCTGATTCTGTACTTCACAAATTTCATTCGCTGGGATGACAACCTGTCCACCGCCATCTACCATACGTTTGTGGCTCTGTGCTACCTGACGCCAATTCTGGGAGCTCTTATCGCCGACTCATGGCTGGGAAAGTTCAAGTGAGTGGCTGGAAATTTCTTGTTCACAAACAAGCCAAAAAGTAAATGTAGGTTTTGTGGTTGGGGAGGGTGGAATTTTGAAATAATAAATCACCTCTTAGGAGAGGCCAGGTGTGGTATGGTTCACACCTGTAAGCCCAGCTCTTGGGGAGGCTGAGACAGGAGAATCATTTGAGTCCAGGAGTTTGAGACCAGCCTGGGCAACATAGTGAGACCCCATCTCTACCAAAAATAAAGAAATTAGCCACACATGGTGGCATACACCTGTGGCCCCGGCTATTTGGGAGGCTGAGGTGAGCCCTGGAGGTCAAGGCTGCAGTGAGCCGTGATCATATTACTGCACTTCAGCCTGGATGACAGAGCAAGACCCTGTCTCAAAAAAAAATTAAAAAAAAAAAAAAAAAAAAAAGCAAACCCTTAGGAGAGCATTTACAGCTCTGTTTCTGCCCAATCTTCTGTCTCTAGAGCCTAGCACAGTGCATGGCATTTAGTGACTGCAAACAGCATCTATAGGTTTGTTTTTTCCCTAATCCAAATGAATGTAACATCTTTGTCTCATCTTGACATAGTAGCAGGGATACTGTCTATCTATCAGTGATGTGTGAGGCATGGAGTTCAGGGCAGGGGAAATGAAGGAACTCTCTAACATACCTCCTAGCTGCTGAGGGGCTTGTGCTGCGTCAGGTCACATGGTGTGAGGTCACCAAGGAGAGAAGTCACCCAGCCCTCCAGCAAGGGCTCCACAAGCACACCCAGTGGGAGGTTGTCAGGCAAGTTTTCCTGGGACTTAAGGAAGAAGGAAGTAGAGGGTCTTCCAGGCCAAAGGAATGACATGGCTGTCTTAGTCCCCTTGTGTAGCTCTAAAGGAATACCCGCAGCTGGGGAATTTATCAAGGAAAAGGGTTTATTTGGCTTTTGTTTCTGCTAGCTGGAAGACCAAGCATCTGGTGTAAGCCTCAGGCTGCTTCCATTCATGGAGGAAGGTGAAGGACAGCTGGCCGTGCAGAAATCACATGGCCAGAGGGGAAGCCAGAGAGAGAGGAGGGACATGCCAGGCTCTTTTCAATAACCAGCTCTTGCAGGAGTTCACTCATGACCCTGAGGACAGCAGAAGCCATTCATGAGGGATCTGTCCCAGTATCCCAAACTCCTCCCACAACTCCCTGCTTCCAACACTGGGGACCACATTTCAGCTTGAGGTTTGCAGGAGACAGATATCCAAACGGTAGCATGGGCAGAAGAAAGAATAGTCACTACTTCCAAAGAATTCTACAAAACTTACCAAAGGTCCACTTCCCAGCCAAATATCATTACCAATCAGGAGAGGCCAGGTGTGGTGTGGTTCACACCTGTAAGCCCAGCACTTTGGGAGGCTCAGGCAGGAGGATCATTTGAGCCCAAGAGTTTGAGACCAGCCTGGGCAATATGGTGAGACCCCATCTCTACAAAAATAAAGAAATTGGCCAGGCATAGTGGCATATAGCTGTGGTTCCAGCTGTTTGGGAGGCTGTGGTGGGAGGATCCACTTGAGCCCTGGAGGTCAAGGCTGCAGTGAGCTGCGTGATGTGACAGGCAGTGATCACATCACTGCACCAGCCTAGAGCGCAGCTTAAAAATATAAAGACGAATTCCACAGGTCAAACAAAACATTGAGTCTTTCAAATACTTGAAAGATAAAGTGGGTCTTTCCCCTCTCCTGTCCCTCTAGCCAAAATTTAATTTTTTTTTTTAAGAGACAGGGTCTCACTCTGTCACCCAGGCTGGAGTACAGTGGTGCAATCATGGCTCACTACAGCCTCAAACTCCTGGACTCAAGTGATCCACCCACCTCAGCCTCCCGAGCAGCTGGGACCACAGGCATGCGCCACCACACCCAGCTAAATTTTAATTTTTCTGTGGAGATGGGGTCTTGCTATGTTGCCCAGGCTGGTATCAAACTCCCAAGCTCAAGCAGTCCTCCTGCTTTGGCCTCCCAAAGTGCCAGGATTACAGGCATGAGCCACCATGCCTAGCCCAAAACTTTATTCTTTTTGCCCATGTGCCTTCCTGAACATTATCAGTGTTAGTCAAGTTCAAGAAATAAGTGTATTCAGGATTGGGCTCTTGAAAGCTTTCAAGGAGAGGGTCTCTTGCAGTGGAGTCAGAAGTGGATGGTTATTGTGCGGTTAACTTGGATTCTCTTCACTTTTGGAAACACAGGACTATTGTGTCGCTCTCCATTGTTTACACACTTGGACAAGTAGTCCTCTCAGTAAGCTCCATTAATGACCTCACAGACCACAACCACGATGGCACTCCTGACAGCCTTCCTGTGCACGTGTGAGTTGATGCTTGCTGCTGCCCCCACCGCCTTCCCACCAAGTGCTCCTTTGATGCTTTTTCCTTGAACTTCACTGTGAGCATAAGGAGGTTTTTCCTCCCTCTTTGGCAGCATGGAGAAGGCTGTCAAATGGATTAAGCTGGGTCTTCAGGATGTCACACCCCAATGGTTGTCTGGTGGCATGGCTCTGAGGTTTGGCTGTCATGGACCGTCGCATTCCACGTGATGGACAGTCAGTGGGCAGGGGATTCATGTTGGTCTTAACCTCCCTGGAGGGATATAAACTCCCACAGACCTTGATCCTTCACACCTTCACACCGCCAGGTGTCTTCCAGACTCTGGGACCTTTGGTTTTCTGTCTTGTATCACACTTGTGCCTGTTTTTCAACAATCTCATTTCATAAATATTTGTTCCAGCCCTTTGTGCTGGGCTCTGGATGGCAGGTATTATTGACAAATGCTCATGTGCTGGATTAACCTTGCTTCACTGCAGTCTGGCCTAATAGACTGGTTGTCGAGATTTATTCAGTTTCCTGGTTTTTTGCTTCAGTTCCTTGATCTATGAGTAAAGTACCTAATGAGCTGGGAGAGTAGAACAGAAACTCAAATTAGTATCGGCAGTCCCCACACTGCTGGCTTATCAGAGACTGCTGTGCAGACTGATCTCCTGATGCCACACTCACGGTGCCCAGAGGGAACTGTGCCGGTGGAGGGGCGTGGCCGCAAGCCCTCCCACTGAACCGCACTGTGGCCTCGGCAGGTGCTCTTCTCTGCACCTCGGTTTTCTAATCTGTAATATCAATTAAGAACATGGACTTTGGAGCCAGATTCTGGCTGTACCCTTTCCTAGTTGTGTGAGGCTTAAGCAAGTTTCTTAATCTCTGTGCCTCAGTTTCCTTGTTTGTGATAGTACCTATTTCATGTAGGACTGTTGTGGGTTAATCCAAGTAAAACACCTAGAACACTGCCTGACAGGTGAGCAGAGCTCAAGAAATCTTAGCTTTTTATTTTTCATTTCACGGAGTTCGTATTGGAGCACACCTAAAATTCTCACGAGAGTAAATTGTATATAATATTCAGTTGGCAGTGGTTTTGCTGTCTTTTAAAATGCTTAGACTGACGACATTAAATGCAGTTGTATTAAGAGGCAGACAAGATTAAAGGGGTGATTTGGCCAGCCAATTCTGGAAGATTGATTCAGGAAGCATGATTTTTAAAGAATTATTTCTTTGTACAATATTTTCCTTGACTTTATTGTTTCATAAAAAATTTTTAAGTGTTTAAAAGCAGCATTAGCAACCAAGAAGATATGGGATACATGCCTATAAAACCAGAAATTTGTAGTTCCTACCTCTAAACTTAATAAAACTACAAAGTGAGAGTCAATAAATGCTATGAATTGTTTTTTCAATTCAGGAGTTAAAATACTTAGCAATAACCTAGAAAATACAAGAGTCAATTAAATAACCCTTAATGCCACCATCTAGACATAATAATAAATCTTTTAGTCTATTTCTTTCCAATTTTCTGTACCTGGTAAACAAACTGAGCTCCTACTGCCTAACCTGATATTCTGCTTTGCAATTAACTCATGTTTTCCAGTGTTACTTAATGACTATTATGAGTCTGTTATGAGTGTACCAGACACAATACTTATATTTGTTCAATAACATTTCATTCATCTACTCTTTTACTGGAAACAATAAAGCTGCAAAAGAACCCCATACCTAAGTCTTTGCTCAGCTTGCAAGCTACAGTTTCATGTTTTCTGTATGGTAAATTATTAGATGGGGGCAGGAGCTTGAAGGCCCATGAGTTCAAGTTTGCATTCAGCTATCAGGCTGCATTCCTGTGAGCTGGCTTCCCATGAGACTGCATTCTTCTCTACATGTGTCAGTGTGCCAGGCCCGCCGAGGGAAACTGGGGAAAAGAGAAGGCTTCTGCTTATGGGGATCTGCCATGTTGGTCCTAACACCCTGTCTTTCCTAGGGTGCTGTCCATGATCGGCCTGGCCCTGATAGCTCTTGGGACTGGAGGAATCAAGCCCTGTGTGTCTGCATTTGGCGGAGATCAGTTTGAAGAGGGCCAGGTAAGGGCAGGGGCCTCCACAGAGCCCACGTGAATGAACTACACACATCCGGGAGTCAGAGGCCACTGGTGCAAAGCCTGTTCTCCATTGAATTCTTTTTAAGTACATTAGAAAGTAAGATACCGACCAAAACTAAGAAGTAAAGAGATCATCTGCTACCTCTGCTCGGTTGATTGATAGACAGCCAAAGCCATCTTACTTTCTCCTTAACATTGCAGGAAAAACAAAGAAACAGATTTTTTTCCATCTTTTACTTGGCCATTAATGCTGGAAGTTTGCTTTCCACAATCATCACTCCCATACTCAGAGGTAAGAGACACCTGAAAGGAATGTCTGTTTGTCTTTTTTCAGTAAGGCTAAGTCCGTGTCGCCTTTGTTTTGTTCCCTTCTGCCCTGTCCTCTAGCTGTCAGCTACATGCTAGGATGCACGTTGGAATCCAGAGTAAACACTTCTTTTCCTGTGCGTTTTGCCTCCTTTTCTCATCTTATTTGAATCCCTTATTCCAGTGACCACTGGAGAGTCTAAGCCATCCTTAGCGTGGGCCTCCATCTTCCTAAACTGTCACTAGTGCAATGTCGTGCTCATGGTAAGAGGCCAGAGAGGCGGCTTGGAAGCCAACCTGGTACGCTGTAGCTACCATTCTAGCTTCAAGCTTTGCTCCCCAGTGATATTTCCATGACTTAGGAAGAGTTTACTGGGCCAAGTTTTATTCTTTGCTTTCCCATAATCTCAAGTATTTCCAAAATAATACTTGACTCCTCAGATAAAGAGAATGGGACAATGTCAGTAGCTGTCATGTTTGTACCTCCTAATGCTCTATTGAGAGTCTGGGAATTTCCCACATGGAAGGGAATATGTGGTGGTGTTGAAGACAAACTAACAAGACCGTGCTGTCCACACTGGAATCAGATTAGACTATGAAAGAAAGATTTCAGGGGGATTTATGTATTCCTGCATCGAATAGTGTTTGAGGATGACAGACAATTAAACCCCCTCCCAGCTTGTTTTTTTATTTTTTCTAACTTGTTTTGTATTAAAATGTCATAGCTTTTACTTCTGTGTCCTGTTGCCTCACTCTCTCACCTCTAGGATCTACTAGAGGGTGCATGTTTAAATTATAGAATCTGTTAAAGGATAATTTTTAAAAGGAAATTCATTACTCTCATACAAATATAAAATGAACACGTGACAAAAAAATTTATGTAACTTGTTAATTAGCTGCTAACAAATCAGTTCAAATAAAGATTTGACTAACACAGTTCTGTTCTTTCTAGGGGAAAATTATTTTTGCGTGCCACTAACAGGAAACATTTGCATGACTGTCACTTCTGCTAGCTAACTTCTTTCTCTCCCGATTGTGAGATAGCTAAACCAAATCAAAACCCGATCTCATCAGATTGTTCCCAGTGGCTCCAGCATTCCATGGAAAGGATTTCTGGGAAGCACTATGACTCCTTACAAAGGCTTAGTGTTTATATAATTTTTATTTATATAAATATAAATATATATATATATATTTATTTATTTATTTATTTTTTAACAAATCCTGGGATTTCAGAGCTAAAATAACTGTTGGTCAGAGGTTGGCAAACTTAGGCCGAATCCAGAAGTCTGGGCAAGACCATTCATTTATGTATTGTCTACAGTTGATTTCCCCTGCAAAGGTGGGGTTGAGTAGTTGACAGAGACCAATGGCTCACAAAGCCTAAAATATTTACTACTGGGCCCTTCACAGAAAAGTGTGCCAACCCCTGTCTAGGTCATTGAATTGCTTCCTGATTGGCATGAATCCAGGAACATATGATACTGATTTTCCAGCGCACTTTTGATTTACTGAGTCCCATATAATTAAGTTAGTGTATCTAGGCCATCTTTATCTGCCCCTCAAATAAAATCCACAGAACCAAGAGGGGCCACTGATTTTGGCCAAGCCGGGATCACCCATCTATTGAGGGGCTGAGATTAGAACTGGTTTCCATCTTCTTCTACACTGCCGCTTTGCTCAGCTGGCAATGATGTCAGTAAGGCAAATGGATACGTCTGGAACACTACGTGAAAGCACTATGTAATTATCAGTGAGGGATCTTTACAAATATGAAGTACATGCTCATTACCAATGCCATCATGGATTTTAATCTTGTCAATTCTCCCCAGTTCAAGAGTGTGGAATCCACAGTAAGCAAGCTTGTTACCCACTGGCCTTCGGGGTTCCTGCTGCTCTTATGGCTGTATCCCTGAGTAAGTCAAAATTGGTTGAATGAATACAAGCCTAGGACCAGGTCAGACCCTACATGAATGACCGTGACTAATTTTTTAAAGTGCATGTAACAAGTGGCAACCAAAAGGAGTGAGAAGAATTGGCACCGGATGTTAAAGATGCTCTAACTATTCAAAGAAAGTAGGATTGGCATATCACTTCTGAGTGAATAGCATCAAAAAGGGACTATAGGAAAAGGAGCCAACTGAGCTGCTCATTGAAAGGTGTGATACTATTTAGGCAGATTAAGATGAAGCTCAGAGAGGCCAGGCATGGTCACTCATGGCCGTAATGCTAGCACTTTGGGAGGCTGAGGCGGGGGATCGCTTGAGTTCAAGACCAGCCTGGGCAGCAGAGAGAGACCCTATCTCTAAAGAGTCTTGCTCTTGTCACCCAGGCTGGAGTGCAATAGCACGATTTGGGCTCACTGCAACTTCCGCCTCCCAGGTTCAAGCAATTCTCCTGCCTCAACCTCCCAAGTAGCTGGGATTACTTGGGACAGGCATGGACCCCCACACCTAGCTAATGTTTGTATTTTTAGTAGAGACAGGGTTTCACCATGTTGGCCATGCTGGTCTTGAGTTCCTGACCTCAAGTGATCCACCCGCCTTGGCCTCCCAAAGTGCTGGGATTACAGGCATGAGCCACCATGCCCAGCCGATTTTTTTTTTTTAATTAGCTGGGTGCTGTGGCTTATACCTATAGTCCCAGCCACTCTGGAAGCTTAAGTGGGAGGATTGTTTGAGCTGCAGTGAGCCATGATCACACCACAACACTTCAACCTGGATGATATAGTGGACCCTGTTTAAAAACAAACCAAAAAATGATGAAGGTGATAGAATCTGCTGGATTTGCTGAACCCAAGGCTAAAAAGCTTTTGTTCTTGTCCACATGTACTTATCTGTAACTTGTTTGAAGAAATGGCAGCCTGGTTCAGTTGCCATTGAAACATTGAAACACTCCAATAAATGTCTACATTTCCGTAATCAATCAGGTTGGTGCAAAAGTAACCACAGCTCTTGCCATTGAAAGTAATGGCAAAAACAGCGATAACTTTTGTACCAAACTAATATCATCCCCAAATGTTTCTGCTAGAATTCTTTCTTGTTGGATGGAACATACATGTCTATTCGAGGCATTTCTTTCATTAGTTCTTGGCATTGGCTTTTAGGAAATGTGGTTTTTCTCCATGGGATGGTTGGAGGTGAAAGGTGGCCAAGAATGGGGCAGGAAGAAAACAGCCCAGTGGCCGCCTCAGGTCCTCAGGGCCCCTTCTCCCACTCACATGATCTCGTCATCAGCTTTGCTCAGTGGGCAACCACGTCGCTCTCTCCAATTTTTGTTCTTAGATCTTAGTAGTGCTTTCTCCTTTCATTTAGGTGAGCCCTCAGTATTCTCTTGGTTGTTTTGTTTTGTTTTTAAGTTAAAAATTCTTTAAGTTTTTATTCCTGGTACCACTACCACAATTTACAGGGCAATATACCTGATGTAATGAAAAGAAAAAGAAAAAGCTACAACAGATAAAAGACCTCAGGAATGAACATCTAATGGACACGACATTGCATTAATCAACAGCTGCACTTTTTGCAGACTGTGGCTGTGACAGTCCTGAACAAGACAGGTTTCCTGTTTAAGCTGCAGTCACTTTTCTGACTATGGATCATCGCTCCTTCTGTGGCAGATTTTTACAGTTCCTCTAATGCATTTGGGAGGACTGTGTCAAAGTAACCTGCAGCTTTCCTGACAACTCCTCGCTCTCTCTCCTGCTAAGAACCTAGCCCTTTTCTGCTGCTTTTAGAACCTTCTGCTACCATATCCGCCACTTCCACCAGCAGATCCATAACCACCACCATGGGACTGCCAGAGCTTCTTTCACCAAAACTGCCCCCTCTCATGGGTCCATAATTTGATTACTGTTGTCCACTATAATTTCCAAAATCATTATAGTTCCCACCACCACCATAGTTACCACCGCCAAAATTTCCTCCTTCATTGTAACCATCATATCCTCCCCAACGGCCACCATATCCACCACCTTGGTTTCCATATCCTGGTCCACCACCACCATAGCCCCCTCTACTACTATAACCAGGACCACCACCATAGTTGCCACCATCACCAAATCCATTATATCCACCATCACCTCCTCCATAACTACCTCTGCTGCCACCACCTCCACCACCATAACCTCCTCTTCCACCAAAGTTTCCACTACAGCCAAAATTACCTCCACCACCTCCAAAGTTTCCTCTGAGACCCATAAAATTGCCAGATCCACCTCCACGACCTCTCTGTGATCCAGCAGACTGCATCTCTTGTTTAGAAAGGGCCTTTTCCACTTCACAATTATGCCCATTAATAGTGTGGTATTTCTGAACAACAGTCTTATCAACTGTATCATGATCATCAAAAGTTACAAAAGCAAATCCTCTCTTTTTTCCACTCGGCCTGTCTTCCATAACTCCTATAGTTTCAGTCTTG
>CAUYQU010002706.1:0-24683 GCA_963574635.1 Cheracebus regulus | reverse complement strand
GTGTGGCTCCTCTGCCGGGAATCTCCCGGTCTGTGGGCTACAAAAATTGGTCGGAAAGTGCGGCGTCCACTCGTTCTCTGCGCTTTCACTGGGAGCTACATTCCTGAGCTGTTGCTAATCGGCCATCTTGGATCTCTCTCTCGAGAATTACATTTTTCTAATGGTAACATTTTGAATTTCATTTCAATGAAATCTGCTGTCCTAAGACAAGTATGAGCAAGTAAATCCTAGGTCTCCCACCTTAAGACACACTGTGTAATCACTGACCCATTATTTCTTGTGGCGTTCCTAGGTCGGATCAATCCTTGATATCCTCAAATTTCACCTTAACGAGGTCGACACCTTTTAGCTTATCGACTGGCAGCTCCTTTAGGTATTCTAGACGGCTAAAGAAGAAAATTTTGGCACAGCTCCAGCCTTGAGGGTGTCTGTCATGAGCCTGCGACCTTCCAGCAGGATCTTCCCGTTTTTCCCGAAATGGCCTGGACTTTACTGTTGTTATTACACTGCTCAGCCTCCTGTCCCCAAGAAAAGTCTTACCGTAGTGAAGCCCAGACTCTTCCCAGGTACTGGGAGTGTGGAATGGGGACCCCTCAAGCGGCTGTTTCTCTCGTTGCTCGTGGGCACCAGCCTCAGATGCTGCCTTGCGGGGCTGCTTCCCAGGAGGGCGCTTCCGCTTCCGTTCCACCACCTCACCAGAAGGAAACACCCTTTCACTGGGTTCCGCTGCAGCACCCGGACCCCAGCGCCTCGCGTCAAGGTCCCAACCCTGGACTGCAGCAACGGTGGCACCACAAACCGCGCGGGTTTCACCAGCGCTGCCATCTTCCCTGAGACCCGGCTGCATGACACTTAAGCTAAACCATAATTTGTAATCTTGAGGCTCATTCGTTAGTCTTACAAAAGCAATCTGGTGGCCGGGTGCGGTGGCTCAGGCTTGTAATCCCAGCTCTTTGGGAGGCCAAGGCAGGCGAATCACGAGGTCAGGAGTTTGAGACCAGCCTGGCCTAGATGGTGAAACCCTGTCTCTACTGAAAATACAAAACCTAGCCGGTTAATTTTTGTATTTTTAATATTAAAAAAAAAACACCTCTTTAAAATATTTAACATATTTGAGACCAGCCTGGACAACATGAGCCACTGTGCCTGGCCCTAAACAGATCATTTTTGATCCAAGATATTGTGGCTGACTGACCCAGTACCCTCATTTTAACTTAAGCATTTCTTTCTGTCGGCTCCAAGTTTTAGGCAGAGCCTTATTCCTTTAACTAATTGCAAATTAAAGAATCTCTGGGCCAGGCACAGTGGCTCATGCCTGTATTTATGACAACAATAAACCTATTTTAAAGAGGGTTATTTTCTTTTATTTTTATTTTTTTTTTGTAGAGATGGGGTTTCATCATGTCCAGGCTGGTCTCAAATATGTTAAATATTTTAAAGAGTTTTTTTTGTGTGTGACAGGTGCCTATAATCCCGGCTACTTGGGAGGCTGAGGCAGAAAAATCGCTTGAACCTGGGAGGCAGAGGTTGCAGTGAGCCTAGATTATGCCACTGCACTCCAGCCTATGATACAGAGTGAGACTGTGTCAAAAAAAAAAAAAAAAAAAAAAGCAGTCTGGTCCTCAGGCAAGAAGGGGGTTTGTTTTGGGAAAGGAAAGCTAGTTTAGCTACGACCAGGAATGAACAAGGGCAGCTTGGAGTTGGTTAGGTCAGATCTCTTTCACTGTCATGATTTTCTCACGTTACAATTTTTGCTTTGCTCTGTTTCACTTTTCTCTGTTAACAGAAAAACCAAACTCTGTTAAACATTTTAAAGAGGTTTATTGGGAACCAATAGGAGTGACTGTGGCCTGGGGAAGACATGACCCAAGAAGCCTTGAGTACATGGTCCAGGGACAAATGAATTATAGTTTGGTTTACACATTTCAGGGATGCAGGAGTTATAGGCAAAGACATACATCAATTCATGGAAGGCACACATTGGTTCAGCGCCAAAAGGCAGGATATCTTGAAGGAGGGGGTCTTACAGGTTATAGGCAAATTCAGAGATTCTTTTTTTTTTTTTGATAGAGGGTTTCACTCTGTCACCCAGGCTGGATTGCAGTGGCGTCATGATGGCTCACTGTAAACTCTGCCTCCCTTGCTCAGGCAATCCTCCAGCCTCAGCCTCCTGAATAGCCGGGATTACAGTCATATGCCACATAGCCAGCTAATTTTTGTATTTTTTTTTTTGGTAGAGATGGGGTTTCGCCATGTTGTCCAGGCTGGTCTCAAACTCAAGCGACCTCAAGAGATCCATCCCCCTCGGTCTCCCAAAGTGCAAGAATTACAGGCATGAGCCACTGTGCCTGGCCCAGAGATTCTTTAATTTGCAGTTAGTTAAAGGAATAAGGCTCTGTCTAAAACTTGGAGCCAAAAGAAATGCTTAAGATGACGGTACTGCGTCAGAGGCAGCCACAATATCCTGGGTCCAAAATGATCTGTTTAGGGATGGGCATGGTGGCTCATGCCTGTAATCCCAGCACTTTGGGTGGCCAAGGTGGGTGAATCACTTGAGCTCAGGAGTTCGAGACCAGGCTGGGCAACATGACAAAACCCCATCTCTATAAAAAAAAATGCAAAAATTAGCCAGGTGTCGTGGTGCACACCTGTAGTCCCAGCTACTTCGGAGGCTGAGGTGGAAGAATTGCTTGTGCCTGGGAGGTGGAGGTTGCAGTGAGCTGAGACTGAGCCACTGCACTCCAGCCTAGGTGATAGAGTGAGACTCTGTTTCAAAAAAATAATAAAAAATGACCTGTTTAGCAAGATTGATGGACTGCAGATGAGACTTCACACTTGCCTTGCATTGTCTTAAGTCCTGTTTGTAATTTGGTATCTTACTCGCCACAAAGAATCTGTCTTGTCAGCCTTAAGATCTCTATTTTAACATTAATGCTGGTTAGTTGTTGCATCTAAACTCCAAAAAGGAAGGAGTATAATAAAACATGTTAGGCCTCCCACCCAGTCATGACCAGTAACTCCGTTTCTAAGGTTTTTATGGAATCTCCTTGGCTAAGAGGGGGTCCATTTACAGCTTGAATTAGACCAGTATGACTGGGGCATTAATTTTTGTAGTATGGAATTTTTATCATGTAACAGGGACTTGTATGCTATTAAGGACTGGCCTGTCCTTTGTTTCAAAAGGTGAAAACAGTTCCTAGTCCTAGCAAAAACTAGTTTTTTGTTTGTTTTTGTTTTGTTTTTAGAGCAGGTCTCACTCTGTTGTCCAAGCTGGAGTGTAGTGGGGTGATCTCAGCTCACTGCTACGTCTAGGTTCAAGTGGTTCTCCTGCCTCAGCCTCCTGAGTAGAGCCACCACGCCTGGCTAATTTTGTATTTTCAGTAGAGACAAGATTTTACCATGTTCACCAGGCCGGTCTCAAACTCCTGACCTCAGGTGATCCGCCTGCCTAAGCCTCCCAAAGTGCTGGGATTACAGGCGTGAGCCACCATGCCTGACCTGTAAGTTTTCATCTATTCCTAGATCATATGCCCTAGACCCTTAACCACAACTAGCCATCTTTCAAGTCCATGCCAGTAATTGTTCCTTCTTTGGTAAAGGCCTTCCCTGATCCCTGTAGGCAGAGTCTTGCTTTGTCCTTTGTCCTCCTACCCCACATTGCTCTTAACTCTGCAAAATACTTAACTCTGAAAAAGTGTTTTATTTATTTAATTTATTTATTTATTAATTTTTGAGACATGGTTTCGCTCTTGTTTCCCAGGCTGAGTGCATGGTGCGATCTTGGCTCACTACAATCTCCGCCTCCTGGGTTCAAGCACTTCTCCTGCCTCAGCCTCCTGAGTAGCTGGGATTATAGGCGCACCACCACACCTGGCTAATTTTTTGTATTTTTAGTAGAGATGGGGTTTCGCCATATTGCCCAGGCTGGTCTTGAACTCCTCACTTCAGGTGATACACCCACCTTAGCCTCCCAAAGTGCTAAGATTACAGAAGTGAGCCACCATGCCTGGCCAAGTGTTTTATTTTAATTTTTCTTATTTCTCTTTCTCTCACTGAACTTATTTCTAATTTCTCTTTCTCTCACTGAAGTTTCTCAAAGGCAGATATCATCTTCATGTCACCCAATGTTTACCTAGGTACTTGGCACAAATTGGATGCATAAGAAATGTTTGCTAAATGAACTAATATGCATTAAGGCTTTTTTTTTTTTTTTTTTTTTTTGGTGGAGTCTTGCTCTTGTCGCCCAGGCTGGAGTGCAATGGCACAATCTCAGCTCACTGCAACCTCCACCTCCTGGGTTCAAGCAATTCTCCTGCCTCAGCCTCCCAAATAGCTGGGATTACAGATGTGCACCACCACACCTGGCTAATTTTTTGTATTTCTAGTAGAGACAGGGTTTTGCCATGTTGGCCAGGCTGGTCTAAAACTCCTGACCTCATGATCCGCCTACCTCAGTCTCCCAAAGTGCTTGGATTACAGGCATGAGCCTGTAAGAGGGGAGAATATTCAAGGCAAGATCAGAGAGGAAGACTTGATCATATAGGTACTTATAGGCCACAAGAAGGTGTTTATATTTCTAAGAGCAGTGGGACACCATTGAAGGATTTTACACAAGGAAATGGCATCTGTTATATGATTTTAAAAGAGAATCTGGCTGCTGAGTAGAGAATGAGCAATAAGAGAGATTAAGATAGAAGCAGGGAAACCAGTTAGGAAGCCACAGGAAAAATCTAAGCAAGATTGCTTGGGCTAAAGCGGTGGAAATAGAAATGGAGAAGAGGGCTAGGCATGGTGGCTCATGCCTGTAATCCCAGCACCTTGGGAGGCGAAGGTGGGCAGATCACCTGAGGTCAGGAGTCCGAAGCCAGCCTGGCCAACATGGTGAAACCCCATCTCTATTAAAAATACAAAAATTAGCCGGGCACAGTGGTGGGCACCTGTAATCCCAGCTACTTGGGAGGCTGAAGAAGGAGAATTGCTTGAACCAGAAAGTGGAGTTTACAGTGAGTCAAGATTGAGCCACTATACTCCAGCATGGGCGACAGAGTGAGACTCTGTCTCAATAATAATAATAATAATAATAATAATAATAATAATAATAATAATAAAATAATGGAGAAGAGTAGTTAATTCAGAGATATGTATTCCAGAAAGAATTTAGTAGAATTTGTTGACTTGGATATGGGAGATGAGCAAAAGAGGAAGCAAGAGGATGCCTGAGTTTTCATCTTGAACAGCTGAGTAAGATGATCCTATCCTTTATCAAGACTGAGAAGACTGTTTTGAGGGAAAATATTATTTTGGACATATTAGGTTTTAGATGCTTGTTAGAAATCTAGGTGGATGGCCAGTCACGGTGGCTCATGCCTGTAATCCCAGCACTTTGGGAGGCTGAGGCGGATGGATCACCTGAGGTCAGGAGTTCCATACCAGCCTGGCCAACATGGTGAAACCCCATCTCTACTAAAAATACAAAAATTAGCCAGGTGTGTGGCACATGCCTATAGTCTCAGCTATTCAGGAGGGTGAGGCAGGAGAATCGCTTGAACCCAGTTGTCAGAGGTTACAGTGAGCCAAGATCACACCATTGTACTCCAGCCAGGCAACAGAGTGAGACTCCTTCTCAAAAAAATAAAAAATAAAAAAAAAAAAACAAAGAAAAAAGATATCCAGGTGGAGAAGTCATGAGGGAAGATAGATTTACTTTTCTGGAGCCCATGGCTTAGTTCAAGACTGGATATAAGTATAGACTGGATATGGTCAAGATATAAGTGTTGAATTCATTAGGATATGGACATTATTTAAATCATTGGGAGTAGATGAAATCACCCAGAGAGTCCCTTCAATATTTAGCAATTAAGTGGAGGATGAGAAGTTAACCAAGAGCAGCAATCAGAGTAAAAACAAAGAGGGCGTGGTGTCACAGAAACCAAGAAAGGCAAATGTTTCAAAAAGGAAAATATAGCTGGGTCAAATACTGTTGAGAGGTGAAGTAAGAGGAGGACAAAGCAAGGTTGACTGGATCTGGCACCATGAGAATTGTTGGTGCCTCTCACAAGAATGTGTTGACTAGAGTCTTGAGAAAGAAAACTACATTGGAATGCATTGATGAGTGTTTGTTTACACTCAGTCTACTTCACTTCCCAAGCCTCTCTACAACCCTCTGCAGTCTGGCTTCAGACTGTCTCACTGAAACCCTTTGCTAAGGACATCAAAAACATCCTTGTTACCAAATCCAATGGATTCTTTTTGTTATTATCATATTTACTCTCTCAGCAGCATCTTAGGTCCGCTCTCTCCTCCTTGAAACATTTTCCTTGACTACCATAGCCAATTTTGGACTCCTCTTTCCCTTTTGGATTCCTCTTCCTCTGTCCATCTCTTTAACTTGTATTTCTCAGAATTCTATCCTGCATATTTTCCCTACTTTCTTTCTTTCTTTTTTTTTTTGAGATGGGGTCTTGCTCTGTCACTCTCTATATATACCATATATTATTATTATTATTATTTTTTGAGATGTAGTTACTCTCTTGTTGCCCAGGCTGGAGTGCAGTGGCACGATCTCAGCTTCCTGCAACCTCCGTCTCCCAGGTTCAAGTGATTCTTCTGCCTCAGCTGCCCCAGTAGCTGAGATTACAGGCATGTGCCACCACGCTCAGCTAATTTTGTATTTTTAGTAGAGATGGGGCTTCTCCATGTTGGTCAGGCTGGTCTCGAACTCGACCTCAGGTGAGCCACCCGCCTTGGCCTCCCAAAGTGCTGGGATTATAGGCATGACCCACTGTGCCCAGTTGTATTCAATATATTTTTGCGGAATGAATGAGCTGTCTCCCAAACTTCAGAGGCATATATCCATTTGTCAACTAGATATCTCCACTAACTCAACATTTCCCAAACTAAACTCATTATTCTAGACACCCTTCCACCCTATCACCTCCCCTTCCACACATACACTCAGGAAAATGGAGTACTCTTCCTGTTTCTATCCTGATTAATGATGACCACCATCCACCAAAAATCTAGAAGTCATTTTTTATTTCATCTTCTATTCACATATCCCATTCATTATCAAATCATGTTCTGTCTCTGTAAAACATATTGAATCTATTCACTTTACCTCCAACTTCCTAGTTCAGGTCACCATAGTTTCCCATCTAGATTACTATGGAACTTTCTAACATATCTGGCCTCCAGTATTTCCTTTTCCTATCAGTTCTACATATTGAAGCCAGAAGAATCATGCTTAATATAACTATGGCCAGGCATGGTGGCATTCTAGCACCTCAGGAAGCTGGCATGGGAGGATCACTTGAGCCCAGGAGTTCTGGGCTATAGTATGCTATTCTGATAGGGTGTCTGCATTAAGTTCAGCATCAATCTGGTGACTTCTTGGGAGTGGGGACTACCAGGTTGCCTAAGGTGGAGGGAACTGGCCCAGGTTGGAAATGTGCTGATCGGTAGTGGGATCATGCCTGTGAATAGTCACTGCAGCCCAGCCTGGGCAACAGTTAAACTTCATCTCCACAAAAAAAATTATATATATATTTATGTATAATCATGTTATTTTCCTATTTAAAACCTTTCAATACAACTTTTGCTCTGAGGATAAAGTTCAACCCCCTAACATGGCCTATAATGCCAGATAATGCTTTGCTTTCTGCTTATCTCTTCAGTCTCATCTCTTATCCTCACTCCCTTCCCCCAAATATAAAACAGACAGACTGAATCTATTTTTATTATTTATTAAATAATTTTATCTGTTGCCTCTGGGCCTTTGTACGTGCTGTTGTATTTGTCTGGAACATTCTTGCCCTCAAACATATACATGGATAAATACAGACAGCATATAACAGTTTTTTGTATTATAACTTTCTGTTAACTTGTCTGCATCCTCCCATGGGGGTTGGGGCAATATCAATCTTACTCATCTTATATGTCAGCTCCTCACATAGTACCAGGAACACAGAAGGATTCAATAAATACTTTTTGAAAGAATTAATAATCTGCTCTATTGAAGTGTTCCTTTAATGTATATGAAATATGGTAAAGTGATAATACTGGGAAAACTGTTGGTGTAGAAATCTAATGACCAAATAGGCCTGCTAACTTATAACTTTATTTCTTTGAACTTAGTCATACTTCCTCACATGTAATATGAAATAATAATACTCATCCTACTTCTTGTAAAGATCCAGTGAGACAATGTTTATGGAAATATTCTAAAAACTATAAAGTACTTAAAAAAAAAAAAAAAACAGAGACAGTCTTGCTATGTTGCCCAGGCTGCTCTCAAACTCCTGGCCTCAAGCAATCCTACCACTTTGGTCTCCCAAAGTGCCAGGATTACAGGTGTGAGCCACCACGCCCGACCTGAAAACTGTACTTTTATTAGTTTAAAGAACAGGCCAGGTGCAGTGGCTCACACCTGTAATTCCAACACTCTGGGAGGCCAAGACAGGTACATCACGAGGTCAGGAGTTGGAGACCATGCTGGCCAGCATGGTGAAACCCTGTCTCTACTAAAATTACAAAAATTAGCCCAGGATGGTGGTGCACGCCTGTAATCCCAGCTACTTGGGAGGCTGAGGTAGGAGAATCGCTTGACCCTGGGAGGTGGAAGTTGCAGTGAGCTGAGATCTTGCCACTGTACTTCAGCCTGAACAACAGAGCGAGACTTCATCTCAATAATAATAATAATAGTAGTAATAGTCTGTCAGGGTAGAAGCTCTCTGAGGGCCTGGGTGGGACATCTTCCTTCCTTATTTTCTTTGAGGGTAGCCGTTGATGAACTTTGCAGAGATCCATTAATTCATTAGAAGCTGTAAAATTCCAATTTTGAGTCCAGGTGAGATGGCTCATGGCAAGATGGCTCACGTTTGTAATCCCAGCACTTTGGGAGGCCAAGGTGGGCAGATCATGAGGTCAGGAGTTCGAGACCAGCCTGGCCAGCACAGTGAAACCCTGTCTCTACTAAAAAAATACAAAAAATTACCTGGGCTTGGTGGCAGGCACCTGCAATCTCAGCTCCTCTGGAGGCTGAAGTAGAATTGCTTGAACCTGGGAGGCAGAGATTGTGCCACTGCACTCCAGCCTGGAAGACAGAGTGAGACTCTGCCTCAAAAAAAAAAAAAAAAAAAAAAAATTCCAATTTTGTCATCCTTTCTCATTTCTTTAGTTGGAGTACTTCTAAAGAGAATTTTTTTTTTTTAAAATCAAGCAAATGACTATCCAGATATATCGTTCAAAAATACTAAGACTTGCTTGTAGATACTGTGGAATGAGGGAGTTTCACAAAAGATAGATAAGGCAAAGTAATAGGTTTTGAATGTCAGAGATCATGAGTTTACCAGTACTTTTAAAGTGAATTTCTAAAACTTAGTGTCTTATTTATAAATGTTCAAAAATTAAACTGCATGCAAAAATAAATCTTCAACTAAATAAAAATGCTGACATTTAAAAATAAGAACTAAGGCTAGGCACAGTGGCTCATATCTGTAATCCCAACATTTTGGGAGGCCAAAGTGGGAGGACTGCTAGAACCCAGGAGTTTGAGATCAGCCTGGGCAACATAGTGAGACTCTTTCTCTTAAAAAAAAAAATTAAAAATTAGCAGGGTGGACTGGGTGCAGTGGCTCACACCTATAATCCCAGCACTTTGGGAGGCTGAGGCGGGTGGATCACCTGAGATCAAGAGTTCCAGACTAGCCTGGCCAACATGGTGAAACCCCGTCTCTATTAAAAATACTAAAATTAGCTGGGCATGGTGTCGGGCGTTTGTAGTCCCAGCTGCTCTGGAGGCTGAGGCAGGAGAATCCCTTGAACCCGGGAGATGGAGGTTGTAGTTAGCCAAGATTGCACCATTGCACTCTAGCCTGAGTGACAAGAACAACACTTCATCTCAAAAAAAAAAGCAGAGTATGGTGGCATGCACCTGTTGTCGCAGCTACTTGGGAGGCTGAGATAGGAGGATCACTTGAGAACAGGAGGTTGAGCCTGCAGTGAACTGTGAACATGTTCTTGCACTCCAGCCTGGGTGACACAGCAAGACTCTATATATATATAAAAAAAAAAAAAAAAAAAAAGAAATAAAACTAGGCATGGTGGCTCACTCCTACAATCCCAGCACTTGCAGGATGACATGAGGCTAGAAGTTTGAGACCAGTTTGGGCAATGTAGCAGGACCCCATCTCTATCAAAATAAAAATAAGAACTGGGAAGGTCATTCTTTAGTACAAAAATGATAATCAAACTAATATTCATTTCCAAAGCATATATTACTTTTTTGTATGTGTGTATTTTTGGTAGAGATGGCATTTTGCCATGTTGCCCAGGCTGCTCTCAAACTCCTGAGTTCAAGTGATCTGCCTGCCTGGTCCTCCCGAAGTGCTAAGATTACAGGCGTGAGCCACTGCACCTGGCCTACTTTTATAAACGACAAAAATGTTTCCTTTATAATAACCCACATTGGACCAAAATATCTTGTCTTATCATAGTAAACCTACTAAGCTCCCCCTTTGCTTCCATTACTGTGCCTCTCTCAGTGTCTTTCAGTTATTTCTCCTTTACTCTTTCAAAACCTTTTGTTGGACCTAATTCAGAACTGAAGTTTTAAAATACTATCTGAAGCATATAAAATAAAAATTATGTTTTATATGTAAAATAAAGTTTATACAAGTCCATTGGTTTGGATTGGGTTTCTGCACTAGGTCCAACAGACCAAACCAAAATTTAGTTAACTCATGCTGACAGTTTATTTGATCTTCCAAGAAATCAGGAGAGAGAGAGAGGTAATAGCCAAATCTCCAAACAGGCTAGTTTTAGCGTAATAAAGAAGCATAATAAAGAAGTCCCCTCTGCTTTAACTTTTTACAAGGAAAGTAACTATGAACCAACCCATGTACTTTTTGTTCTCTGTTTGTTTTCTTCAGCCCTTTTCTGCCTAAAAAGCCAACTTCTCTGCTCAGTGCATCAGAACACTCATTCTGTTTTTTAGAATAATGTGTTGCTCAAGTCTAGAATTGCAAATCAAAGCCAGTTAAGGTCTTTAAACTAAATTTGTTGTAATTTTGTATTTTGACATGCTATCAATAGTAAAATGGTAGGAATCCAGAGCATGAAGACCATAATATCCTTACTTGGTCCTAGCATGGAGATAAAGGAAAGGAATCAGGATCTAGAAGTAGGTAGTTTCATAAAATGTTGGTATCAATGTTTCAGTAAAGCAAACAATATTTAACACTTGCATTATCCAGACAATGTTAAGTGTTATCATCAATAGAATTACTTTTATTATTATCAGCTCTGTGTTACTGTATTAACAAAATAATCACACCTTTAAGAAAAAGTAGGGAGAGATCCAAGATGGCAGACTACTAGCAGCTCAGGATTGTAGCTGCCAGAGAAAGCGCACAGAGCGAGAGGACGCCACACTTTAAGATAAATTTTTGTTGCTTACGGACTAGGAGATTCCCCGCGGAGGAGCCCCACGTGTCGCCAACGCGACTCTTGTGGCTGGCGTGGCGGTTTTGCCGTCACTTCAGCGCGGCAGTTCTCGGTGCAGAGTAAACGGGACTAGGTCCCCTTTTGATCGACGTTTGGATCTCAGGGAAGGCACAGTCGCCTATTTACATGATTGAAATAAGGATTCAAGAGAGAAGGCAGACTAGAGATCCCCGAGCAGAAAAGCACCACGAATCTTAATGCCGCTGTTTTAGCCGGTGCAGTGAGTTGCTCAGATTTCCGCGTTGGGAATCAACAAGTTGGACGTCCACTCAGAGACCTAAATTGAAAGTTGGCAATTACAGAGACGACAGGTGGAAAAAATTACAATGACAGGAAGAAACCAGCGCAAAAAAGCTGAGAATACCCAGAAGCAGAATGCTTCTCCTTCTACAGGGGATCACAGTTCTTCACCATCAAGGGAACAAGGCCTGATGGAGAAGGAGTGCGTTCCATTAACAGAATTAGGCTTCAGAAGGTGGATAATAAGGAACTTTTGTGAGCTAAAAGAACATGTTCTAGCCCAATGTAAAGAAACTAAGAACTTTGAAAAAAGGTTTGACGAAATCCTAATGAGAATAGACAATGTAGAAAGGAATATAAGTGAATTACTGGAACTGAAAAACACAACACGAGAATTCCGCAAAGTATGCACAGGTTTTAGCAGTCAAATTGATCAAGCAGAAGAAAGGATATCAGAGGTCGAAGATCTATTTAATGAAATGAAATGAGAAGACAAGATTCGAGAAGAAAAAGTAAAAAGGAATAAGCAAAGTCTCCAGGAAATATGGGACTATGTGAAAAGACCTAATTTACGACTGATCGGTGTACCTAAATGTCATGAAGAGAAGGAATCCAAGTTAGAAAATATTTTTCAGGATATTATTCAGGAAAACTTTCCTAACCTAGTAAGGCAGGACAATATTCAACTCCAGGTAATCCAGAGAACACCACAAAGATATTCCTCAAGTAGACCAACTCCAAGACATATAATTGCTAGATTCACTAGGGTTGAAATAAAGGAGAAAATTCTAAAGGCAGCTAGAGAGAAAGGTCAGATTACCCATAAAGGGAAGCCTATCAGACTCAGCAGACCTCTCAGCAGAAACCCTACAATCTAGAAGAGAGTGGGGGTCAATATTCAATATCCTCAAAGAAAAGAATTTTCAACCCAGAATCTCATATCCTGCCAAACTAAGCTTTATAAATGAAGGAAAAACAAATTTTTTTGTGAATAAGCAAGCACTCAGAGATTTTATCACCACCAGACCTGCTTTACAAGATCTTCTGAAAGAAGCATTACAAACAGAAAGGAACAACCATTATCAGTTATCTTAAAAATTCATCAAAATGTAAAGAGTATCTCCATAATGAAGAATTTACATCAAATAACGGACAAAAATGCCAGGTAGCATTAAATTGCAATATTGAACTCACAAATATTAATATTAATCCTAAACTTAAATGGATACAATGCTCTAATTAAAGTCACAGACAGGCAAATTGAATAAAAAGTTAAAATCCATCGGTACGTAGTATCGAGATCCAACTCACAACAATACACAAAGACTTAAAATAAATGGATGGAGGAAGATTTACTAATTAAATGGAGAGAGAAAAAAAAAACAGGCGTTGTAACTCTTGTCTCTGATAAAATAGATTTTAATAGTAATAAAGACTAAAAGAAACAAAGAAGGACATTACATAATGGTAAAAGGATCAATGCAACCAAAGGAGTTAATGATCATAAAGATAGACGTACCCAATGTAGGAGCACGCAGACACATAAGACAAGTCCTTATTGACTTATAAGGAGATTTGGACTCTCCCGCACAATAACAGCGGGAGATTTTGACATCGCATTGTTAATTTATATTATACCCATTCTGAAAGTGACTATATAATAGGAAATGAATTACTCTTTAGCATTTGCATAGTATCTCACAGACCTAAATGAAATATTGGTTGACTGTTATTTTCTTCCCTTATTACTTCCTGTCTCTGTTGTTCAGTACAATTGATGGCATAAAGGAGGTTTTTAATACCTTTTTAAGATTGCATTCCAACCTGGGCAATAGAGCAAGAATTCTGTTCTCTCTCCCACTTTTTCTTTCTTCTTCTTTTTTCCTCTCATTAAAAAAAAAAAATCAAAAACAGAAACTATTTTTTTTTTTCTTTTTAAGTCCTGCTCCAAGACCAACTCCATTCACAGAACTGTATTACAGGAGCGTGTCTATTCACAGAAGTGCTCAGACACCACGAGAAAACCTGTCCTGTATAGAGACATCAGAAAAACAATTGTGACTGGAATCACTGCTACATATTCTTGCTTCCCTTGTCACATTGCACAGGGCAGGCCCAATTGTGTAAAATTGTGTGAAAGCCTCAGAGGCTAAACTATGGGAGAATGTCATCTTGATGGACATAAAAATGGATAAAGGGAACCTCTTATGGCTCCCTGAGAAAACAGATCACGAGAAGCAGGTTCCTAACTCTGTGTATGATGTGACATCAGTGCTGGGGTAACTCAAGCTGCACATGTGTGGAACATCTCCCTCTTTCCACCCCCATATCAAAGGCTTCAAGAATTGAACTTTTATGTACACATATGTACAAGTTACAGAGTATTTTCTGAGGGGCACATACATAGGAGAGAGCAGATAATTAAGCAAATGATTTGAAAACTCAACTGATATTAGAACCACAGTCCACAAAATGGGAGAAAGAACTTGCAGTCTGAAGTTAATTGCATTAATTACCTGCTTAAACAAAACTAAAATCAGTATTCACAAGATTTTAACAGAAATCAAAAGTCCATAATATGTTATTTAAAATGTCTAGAATATGATCCAAAATTACTCTACATGGCAAAAGTCAAGGGAAATATCAAAATCTTGCAAGGAAATGACAACTAACAAATGCTGAGCCTGGGATTACTTGGATGTTTCAGTTATAAAACAAGACTTTAAAGCAAATCTTATAACCAGTTTGATAAGTTAAGGTAAATAGATCTGAAGCAAGTAGAAATATAGAAGTTTTCATCAAGAACCTATAAACTACTTTTTAATTGGAAATTTAATATCTTAAAATATAACATGGGAAATGACAGAATGGGTTCAATAGTAAAATAGAGATGAAAAAGGGATGAGTCAGTGAACTCAAAGCTATGTCAAAAGAAATGATTGAATATGAAGAACACAGAGAAAACATATTAAAAAATGAATAAAGACTCTGAGACCCATGAGTAATATCAAAACCACTTATATTTGAATTGGAGTCTCTGAAGATGAGAAGAAAGAGAATGATACAAAAAACATTTTAACAAACGGCTAAATACTTTTCAAATTTAAAGACAGTCATATTATTATTCAGTTCTCCTTATTCAGTCTATTCTGAATTTATCCCTATTCATATCTATAGTTAAATTTTATTCATTTTACCTTCAGTGTAGTGTTTTATCTTACAAATATAAGTTATCCATTCTAATGAACACTGTTTTTTCTCAAGTATTTTATGATTATAAATAATTCTTCACTGATCACTCCTATACATATTCTACATTCACATACATGTTAGTTTATCTGAATTATACATAATTAATAAAGAATATTGGTGATTTAAAGTGTATATATGTTTTGTCTTATGTTGATAAATAATGATCTAAAATGATTGTAACAATTATCACTCCCTTCAGCACTTTATGAGAATTTGTATTACTTTCCAAGTTCTTCACACCTGTCCTCTGGGAAAATATGTATAATTGGATTTTGTGTTCCTCAATTTAATTTTTGTCAGATTTTAGCCAGTTCAAACTTGTTATCTCAAGTTAATTTTGTAGTCTTCATTTGATTGTATATTTTATAGCTTTTATTTTTTATTTTTTATTTTTTTTTGCTTTTCTTGAGCATATACTCTTGTTCTGTTTTCTAATCTTGAGTTAAATTCTTAGCTTATTAATATTCAGTCCTTACTTTTTTATAAACATGTAAGTCTATACATCTTTTAATAACAAGTATAGTTGAATCTCTTAAGTTGTCTCTATGTTAACTTGATTTTCTTTTAGTTCTAAATATTTTATAATTTACTTAAATTTTCTTGGATTTATGAATTATATTGGAGCTTCTCTCAAAACACAGAACGTATGTTTTGTCTCAAACATAAGATGAGATGTAGTGACTTCTGGATTTTTATTCTGCCATTGGTATCTAGTTTAGATGTATTACTTTAAAATAATGTATTTTACTTGCTATTGATTATTAACTGTTTGTAGACTTCTGATTTGTAGAACAGTAGATTATTTGTTAATTATCCAGGTGTACTCAAAAAAATCTTTTGATCTTTATTTTATTTTTTTATTTTATTACACTTTAGATTCTGGGGTACATGTGCAGAACATGCAGGATTGTTACATAGGTACATACATGGCAATGTGGTTTACTGCCTCCATCCCCATCACCTATATATGGAATTTCTCCCCATGTTATCTCTCCCCAACTCCCTACCCCCTTCTTCCCTCCAATAGTCTTCCACAAAAGACCCCATTGTGTGATGCTCCCCTCCCTGTGTTCATGTGTTCTCATTGTTCAACACCTGCCTATGAATGAGAAATGTGGTATTTGATTTTCTGTTCTTGCTGAGGATGATGGTTTCCAGATTCATCCATGTCCCTGCAAAGTACATGAACTCATCATTTTTTATGGCTGCATAGTATTCCATGGTGTATATTTGTCACATTTTCCCTGTCCAGTCTATCACCGATGGGCAAAGATCCAGGTCTTTGCTATTGTAAACAGTGCACAATGAACATACATGTGCACATGTCATTATAATAGAAAGATTTATAATCCTTTGGACATATACCCAGTAATGGGAATGCTGGATCAAATGGAATTTCTATTTTTAGTCCTTGAGGAATTGCCACACTGTCTTCTTCCACAATGATTGAACTAATGTACACTCCAACCAACAGTGTAAAGTTTTTCCTATTTCTCCACATCCACTTCAACATCTATTTTCTCCAGATTTTTTAATGAACATCATTCTAACTGGCTTGAGATGGTATCTCAATGTGGTTTTGATTTGCATTTATCTAATGACCTGTGATAATGAGCATTTTTTCATATGTTTGTTGGCCTCATATATGTTTTATTTTGAAAAGTGTCTGTTCATATCCTACACCCACTTTTGAGTGGGTTTGTTTGTTTTTTTCTGGTAAATCTGTTTTAGTTCTTTGTAGATTCTGGATATTAGCCCTTTGTCAGATGGGTAGATTGCAGAAATTATCTCCCATTCTGTTGGTTGCTGGTTCACTCTAATGATTGCTTCTTTTGCTTGCAGAAGCTCTGGAGTTTAAATAGATCCCATTTGTCTATTTTAGCTTCTGTTGCCAATGCTTTTATTTTAGTCATAAAGTCCTTGCCTATGCCTATGTCCTGAATGGTTTTGCCTAGGTTTTCTTCTAGGGTTTTTATGGTGGTAAGTCTTATGTTTAAGTCTTTAATCCATCTGGAGTTAATTTTAGTGTAAGGTGTCAGGAAGGGGTCCAGTTTCTGCTTTCTGCACATGGCTAGCAAGTTTTCCCAACACCATTTATGAAGCAGGAAATCCTTTCCCTATTGCTTGTTTATGTCAGGTTTGTCAAAGATCATATGGTTGTAGATGTGTGGCATTGCCTCCAAGGCCTCTGTTCTGTCTCATTGGTCTATATCTATGTTTTGGTACCATGCTGTTTTGATTACTGTAGCCTTGTAGTAAGGTAGTGTGATACCTCCAGCTTTGTTCTTTTTGCTTAGAATTGACTTGGCTATGTGGGCTCTCTTTTGGTTCCATGTGAAGATTAAAGTGCTTTTTCCAGTTCTATGAAGAGGGTCATAGGTAGCTTGATGGGGTAGCACTGAATCTATAAATTACTTTGGGCAGTATGGCCATTTTCACAATATTGATTTTTCCTAACCATGAGCATGGAATGTTTTTCCATCTGTTTGCGTCCTCTCTTATTTCCTTGAGCAGTGGTTTGCAGTTCTTGAAAAGGTCCTTTACATCCTTTGTTAGTTGCATTCATAGATATTTTATTCTCTTTGTAGCAATTGTGAATGGCAGTTCATTCTTTATTTGGCTCTCTTTAAGCCTGTTATTGGTGTATGGGAATGCTTGTGATTTTTGCACATTGATTTTGTATCCTGAGACTTTGCTGAAGTTGCTTAACAGTTTCAGGAAATTTGGGACTGAGACAATGGGGTCTTCTAAATATATAATCATATCATCTGAAAATAGAGACAGTTTGACTTCCTCCTTTCCTAGTTGAATATCCATTATTTCTTTTTCTTGGCTGATTGCTCTGACTAGAACTTCCAATACTGTATGAATAGGAGTGGTGAGAGAGGGCATCCTTGTCTAGTGCCAGATTTGAAAGCGAATGCTTCCAGTTTTTGCCCATTCAGTATGATATTGGCTGTTGGTTTGTCGAAAATAGCTTTTATTATTTTGAGATACGTTCCATCAATACCTAGTTTATTGAGGGTTTTAGCATAAGGGGCTGTTGAATTTTATCAAAGGCCTTCTCTGCATCTATTGAGATAATCATGTGGTTTTTATCTTTGGATATGTTTATGTGGTGAATTACGTTTATAGACTTGTGTATGTTGAACCAGCCTTGCATCTCCAGGATGAAGCCTACTTGATGGTGATGGATAAGCTATTTGATGTGCTTTTGCAATCACTTTGCCAGTATTTTATTGAAGATTTTTACATCTATGTTCATCATGGATATTGGCCTGAAGTTTCCTTTTCTTGCTGAGTCTCTGCCAGGTTTTGGTATCAGGATGATGTTGGTCTCATAAAATGATTTGGGAAGGATTCTCTCTTTTTGGATTGTTTGGAAGAGTTTCAGAAGGAGTGGTACCAGATCCTCTTTGTATGTCTGTTAAAATTTGGCTATGAACCCATCTGGACCTGGGCTTTTTTTGTTTGATACACTATTAATTGCTGCCTCAAGTTCAGCCCTTGTTATTGGTCTATTCAGGGTTTCAAATTCTTCCTGGTTTAGCCTTGGGAAGGGGCAAGTGTCCAAGAATTTATTCATTTCTTCCAGGTTTACTGGTTTATGTGCATAGAGTTCTTTGCAGTAATCTCTGATGGTAGTTAGTATTTCTGTGGAATCTGTGGTGATATCCCCTTTATTGTTTTTTATTGCATCTATTTGATTCTTCTCTCTTTTCTTTTTTATTAATCTGGCTAGTGGTTTCTCTATTGTGTTGACATTTTCAAAAAAACAGCTTCTGGATTTATTAATTTTTTGAAGGGTTTTTTGTGTCCCTATCTCCTTCAGTTCTGCTCTGATCTTAGTTGTTTCTTGTCTTCTGCTAGCTTTGAGTGTTTTTTGATCTTGCTCCACTAGCTCTTTCAATTTTGATGATAGGGTGTCAATTTTAGATCTTTCCTTGCTTCTCATGTGGTCATTTATTGCTCTAAATTTTCCTCTAGACACTACTTTAAATGTGTCCTAGAGATTCTAGTATGTTGTGTCTTCATTCTCATTGGTTTCAAAGTACATCTTTATTTCTGCCTTCATTTCATTTTTATCCAGTCAACATTCAAGAGCCATTTGTTCAGTTTCCATGAAGTTGTGCAGTTCTAAGTTAGTTTCTTTATTCTGAGTTCTAATTTGATTTCACTGTGGTCTGAGAGACAGTTTGTTATGATTTCCATTCTTTTGCATTTGCTGAGGAGTGATTTACTTCCAATTATGTGGCCAATTTTAGAGTGAGTGTGATGTGGTGCTGAGAAGAATGTATATTCTGTGGATTTGGGGTATAGAGTTTTGTAAATGTCTATTACAATTGCTTGGTCCAGATCTGAGTTCAAGTTCTGGATATCTTTGTTAATTTTCTGTCTCGTTGATCTGTCTAATATTGACAGTGAAGTGTTAAAGTCTCCCACTATTATTGTGTGGGAGTCTAAGTCTCTTTGTAAGTCATTAAGAACTTGTTTTATGTATCTGGGTGCTCCTGTATTGGGTGCCTATATATTTAGGATTATTAGTTCTTCTTGTTTCATTGATCCTTTTACCATTATGTAATGCCCTTCTTTGTCTCTTTTGATTTTTGTTGGTTTAAAGTCTATTTTATCAGAGACTAGGATTTCAACTCCTGCTTCTTTTTTTTCTCTCCATTTGCTTGGTAAATCTTCCTCCATCCCTTTATTTTGAGCCTGTGTCCGTCCTTGCATGTGAGATGGGTTGCCTTGATACAGCACACCTATGTGTTTTGACTTTTTATCCAATTTGCCAGTCTGTGTCTTTTGATTGGGGCATTCAGCCCATTTACATTTAAGGTTAATATTGTTACATGTGAATTTGATCCAGCCATTTTGATGCCAGCTGGTTGTTTTGCTCACTAGCTGATACAGTTTCTTCATTGTGTCGATGCTTGTTACCATTTGGCACCTTTTTGGAGTGGCTGATACTGGTTGTTCCTTTCTATGTTTAGTGCTTCTTTCAGGAGCTCTTGCAAGGAAGACCTGGTGGTGTTGAAATCTCTGAGCAATTGTTTGTTTGTAAAGGATTTTATTTCTCCTTTGCTTATGAAGCTTAGCTTGGCTGGATATGATATTCTAGGTTGAAAGTTCTTTTCTTTAAGGATGTTGAATATTGGCCCACACTCTCTTCTGGCTTGTAGAGTTTCTGCCAAGAGATCCACTGTGAGTCTGATGGGCTTCACTTTGTGGATAACTCAACCTTTCTCTCTGGCTACGCTTAGCATTTTTCCTTCATTTCAACCCTGGTGAATCTGATGATTATGTGCCTTGGGGTGTTCTTCTTGAAGAATACCTTTGTGGTGTTCTCTGTATTTCCTGGACTTGAATATTGGCCTGCCTTGCTAGGCTAGGGAAGTTCTCCTGGATAATATCCTGAAGAGTGTTTTCCAGCTTAGATTCATTCTCTCCATAACATTCAGGTACACCTATCAAACGTAGATTAGGTCTTTTAACATAATCCCGTATTGCTTGGAGGTTTTGTTCATTTCTTCTTACTCTTTTTTCTCTAAACTTGCCTTCTTGTTTTATTTCATTGAGTTGATCTTCAATCTCTGATATCCTTTCTTCTGCTTGGTCAATTCGGCTATTGAAACGTGTGTGCTTTGCCAAGTTCTTGTGTTGTGTTTTTCAGCTCCATGAATTCATTTATATTCTTCTCTAAGCTGTTTATTCTCATTAGCATTTCATCAAACCATTTTTCAAGGTTCTTAGTTTCTTTGCATTGGTTTAGAACATGTTCTTTTAGCTCAGAGAAGTTTTTATTACCCACTTTCTGAAGCCTGTTTCTGTCAATTCATCAGACTCATTCTCCATCCAGCCTTGTTACCTTGCTGGTGAGGAGTTGTGATCCCTTGGAGGAGGAGAGGCATTCTGCTTTTGGGTGTTTTCATCCTTTTTGCCTTGATTTCTTCCCATCTTTTTGGATTTATCTACCTATGGTCTTCGTAGTTGGTGACTTTTGGAAGGGGTCTCTGAGTGGATGTACTTTATGTTGATGATGAACTTATTTCTTTCTGTTTTCTAGTTTTCCTTCTAACAGTCAGGCCCCTCTGCTGTAGGACTGCTGGAGGTCCACTCCAGACCCTGCTTGACTGGGGATCACCTGTGGCAGCTGCAGAACAGTAAGGGTTGCTGCCAGTTTCTTTTTCTGTTATCTTTGTCCAGAAGGATACCCACCAGATGTTAGCCTGAGCTCTCCTTTATGAGGTGTCTCTTTGGATATACAGGGGTCAGAGAGCTGCTTGAGGAGAGATCTGTCCCTTATAGGAGCTCAAGTGCTGTGCTATGAGCTCCGTTGTTCCATTCAGAGCTGTCTAAGTCTGCTGCAGAGGAACTCATAACCACCTTTTTTTCCAGGTGCTCTGTCCTGGGAAGATGGGGCTTTATTTATAAGTTCCTGACATGCTGCTGCCTTTTTTCAGAGATGCCTTGCCTAGCGAGGAGGTTTCTATTCACAGCCTGCCAGCAGAGGTGTTGCTGAGTTGCCGTCGGCTCTGCCCAGCTGCTGTGTGAACTTCCTTGCGGTTTTGTTTATAGAGGTATAGTTAGATCCAACTCTGTAATGGCAGTCTGCCTCTGTAATGGTGGACTGCCTCGATAATGGCAGATTGCCTTGGTAATGGTGGACTGCCTCGGTAGCAGTGGACTGCCTCAGTAATGGCAGACTGCTTTGGTAATTGTGGATTACCTCAGTAATGGCAGATGCCCTTCCCCCAACCAAGCTGGACCATCCTGGGTCCAGTTGTGCTTGCTGTGAAACTCTCAATGCAGAACATTTCAGATTGCTGGTTTTTGTGGGGGTGGAACCCACTGAGCCACTCACTTGACTCCCTGTTTCAGCCCCTTTTTTTCAGTTGAATGGGAGACTCTGTCTCCCAGGTGTTCCAGGAACCTATTGAAATGGCTCCCCAGATTTGTGTGAGTTTTTGTGTGGTGACCCATTACCCTGGCTGAAACAGCCATGCTGGAGACTCCTGGCATTTTTCCACCAGGGAATCTCCTGGTCTGTGGGCAGTACAAATTCATTTAGAAATGCGGTGATCACTCACCCTCTGTGTTCTTGCTGGGAACTGCACTCCAGGTCTGTTCCTATTTGGCCATCTTGGATCATCTCAACTTTTGATCTCTAATGGTTGGGTGAGCTAGAGTCAAAGTATTAATTAAACTATATTAATTGAACTAACTGTATATATGTATATCTCCTTAGTGAATGAGAGTCATCTGCTTGAAATATTATTTCTTGAGAAACTGGTTTTAAAATCTGAACACTATAATTACAGAGTTTAAATTTTTCTCAGCAAATTTATCATTTTAATTTTAAGGCAATGATATGTGCTATACACATTTTATACTTATTATGCTTGCCAGAGCATTGTTCTTTTTTCAGTTTATGATGACTTTTTTATTCTATCATCTTTTTAATGTATATATTTTATATGTAAATATATACTAAATGTTAATATTTTGCACCAAATTTCTTTTCATAATATTCACCTGATATACCCTTTTATTGTACCTATAACTCTTCCTTTATTTTCAACCTTCCATTATCCTTTGTCCCTCTGTTAAAGAGCATATAGCTAGCATTTAAAAAATTAAATCTGAGAATTTTTGCCTCTTAACTATAAAATGCAGGCTGTTCAAATTCATTTTGTTTACTGACATTTAAAATTAATATATACCATCTCACTTTTTAAACATGAATATTTAACATAAAATCCTATATTTAGCACCTTTACTATCCCATACTATTTTTCTAAACCTTATACAATGGTTAGACCCTTTACTTTTGATTTATTTTTTCTTCTCTTACATTTTGTTAGTTTCAACTTCCTTTTATAACCTTCTAATAAATAATCATTTTTACAGTTAATGAATATTTATGCATAATTTTAACTATTCCTTTGCTCATCATTGCTTCTGGTAGCTTACTTGTTCCATATGGATAAGTGTTCTACATACGAAAATGTAACATTTGATAGGAAGGACAGAGCCAAGGAATTTGTTGGTTACCTCTCTCAGTCTTCATTTGCTTTCAAATTTCTTTACTTTTTCATTATTCTTGAATAAACTGTTCAGTTGATATAGAATATCGTATTAACAGCTGTTTTCTCTGATGCATGGGAAGATATATTCTACTGTCTCCTGACTTTTATTATAACTTTTAGAATTTCTGCTCTCAGAGCAATTGCCATGCTTCTAGGAAAAACAAAATCCCAATAATTCCTAACAAGTGCTATATACCAAGTATTCTTTTACACAAATTGAATGTACTAAATCCTTGTCTTTTGACAGCAGACTTGTGACTGATATATTTATCTATGTTCTTTTTCAGTAGGCTTTATTCACATTTATATTTTGTCAATTGGAGTGAGGTTTTTTTGTTGTTGTTTATATCACTCAGAGATATCACTAAATGGGAGTAACTTTCGTTAATTTATTAGTTTGGATATACCTGAGCCCTATGTGTATTTGACATTTGACTTCCAGCTCAAATAAATAAGCCATATAGATTCTTCAAATTATTATTTTTTTCTTTGACATTAGGGTGAAATTATTGTTTGGTCCTGTGCCTCTAAGTAGGCCTTTTTTTTTTTTTTTTCCCCTCATGCACTCTTTGTTCATGGTATAGTCTTTATCAGGTCATAGCAGAATGCAAGAAAATCAGTTTTGATTCTCTGCTTACATGCTTTGGAATCATTTTCTCTTCTTCCATGGCCATGAACCAAAATTCCTAGCCTATCTGGGATGATCATCCTCTTGTCATTCCCTACTCTCTTCCTGATGATCTCCAAGGACAAAGGAGATAATTGCAGATCTGATTTTAAGCTTCTTCTTTTATTTTGTTTCCTATCTTCACTATATCTTATTTCTCCCTTATGTTTTATTTCTCTTTCTCATAGTCTTCTCATCTCCATGGTTAATAGAATGTCTGTGTGATGGCTAATTTTATGAGTCAACTTGGTTAGGCCACAGTACCCAGTTATTTGTTCAAACATGCCTAAATGTGATCATGCAAGTATGTTTTAGATTAGATTAACATTCACATCAGGAGACCTTGAGTCAAGCAGGTAACCTTTATAATACAGTGGACCTCTTTCAATAAGCCGTTGATTTTAAGAGGAAGACAGCTCTTCCAATGAAGAGGAGGAAATTCCATGAGCAGAATGCTTTCAGGCTCAAGATTCAGTATTAACTTTTTCTTGACTTCTCTACCTGCTGACCTGCTCAGCAGATGCTGGATTTTTCAGCCTCCAAAATCACATGAGCCAATTCCCTTTCTCTCTTTTTTTTCTCTCTCTCTCTGTTTTAAGATTAATCCACATTGTAACATATATCAGTATTTCATTTTTTGGCTAAATATTTTCCAGTTGATATACCAAATTTTGTTTATCCATTCATTAATGAATATTTGGGTCATTTCCACCTTTGGCTATTATGAATAATACATCTCTAAATATTTTTGTTAAAGTTTTTGTGTAGACATATTTTTACATATCTTAGGTGTATACTTAGGAGTTGAATTGCTGACTCAATAATTATTTGAAGAACTGCCCAGGCTAGAATACAGTCTAAAAATGGGTATTAAAAACCTCTTTTATGCCAATAATTGTGTTAACAATGGAGACAGGAAGGAATAGGGGATGAAA